>CM066172.1:36126981-36361981 GCA_033629205.1 Lithocarpus polystachyus | reverse complement strand
TTAGCATCAAAAGAGGGAAATTATGAGAAACAAGGAAAGAATCAATCGTCAGAAGGGCTGGAACAACAGGGGTTCTGGTACCTAGGGAGCCAAAGGGGGGGAATCAGTGGTACCCTGGAACCCTAGCGTGACACTATAAAAGGAAGAAGCAACCAACATTGAAGGGGCATTGAGTAGTAGTGAAATCATAATAAAATCATTGAGAAAACTCTGTTATCTAAGTCTGTAATTTTTGAGCTTATTTGAACCTTGTATCACGTCTTAGTGAGCACGTTGTAATTAACAAATTAAGAAAAGTAATGAGACATTCTATATTGTTTTGAAGATTTTTAATATTTATTTTGTGTCTGTCTTTATACATTGCTCATTTACTGCTTCTTGCTTTTTCAATACATACATATATTGCTTACTTTTGAGTTATAATTGCATAAATAAGCTAATCCTCCTCACCTATCTATCTTGGAAAGCAATGCCTAAGCAATGCCACTTGGACTTGAGTTCCAAACCCCATAAGTCTTGTGCAAAAGCACTAAGTCTGTGAGAATTGGAGTCAGGATCCTCGTGGCTGAACTATTCTCATAAAGTTCATTTACATATATGATATGTATTAAAATGTATATCCTAATCTAAGAAACTAACAATTATTTAAAGATATGTGTATTGTATAGCGTGTTCGTATGCAGGAACTGTTGAGGTAAAGAGAAATGACAAAACTCCATTGAATAATAAGTATGGAAAAAGATTGTATAATTCAGAGAATCAGTATTCTGGGATTACAGGCCTCCGGGGTACCACGACAGTACGCCCAGGTACCAAGTGAAGGAACTCTTTTAAATGTTTATACAATACAAGATAAGCCTTAAATATTCTATTTCAGTCTCTTTTTCATTGAGAATATTGTGAATAATTATTTCACTTATTTTGTAAGAGTAAAGGGTCATTTTTATGACACTAAAACACTTATAATGGTATTTTATTGCTTAGGAGGAATTGGATTTTTGTCTTGAGGAGTTTTATGTGACTTGCGCACAACTTGGTTTGAAGTCAATCCCATTTAGCTGCGGTAAACCAAGCCCAGTCCACCAAACAACAAGTATTTGGCCCGGGATTCTTGTCTTTACTTCGGCTTGTGTGCTAAGAAAAAAGCACTCTCACAAGTGGCAAGCCTACAAACTTAGGACAGGCATGCCAGATGTGCCTGTCAAGCAGGGAGTGCAGCCATGAGTCGTTGATACTCGTCAAGGAGAGACGATGCTTTTCGAAAAATCAACGTGGGAGGAGTTTGAACCTGCTCAAAGTGGAATTTGTTTCGAGCAGTCCATAAGGACCTGGCAGTCATGGCCCAAACCTCTATTTCCTTCTTCGGGAGTTTGTCCAACATCTGGCGAGCTAGGAGGTAGAAACACGGAGCCTCGGAGCTACTCTTTTGGATTTTGCCACGGACTAGGGCCCAAGTATTACGAGCAAAGGGGCATTCCCAGAGAATGTGGCCAGTAGTCTCATCATGTTGTCCACAAAGAGTATACAGAGGATCAATATGCACCTTACGTCGTAGTAGGTTGGCTCGAGTAGGGAGAACGTCAGAGCATGCACACCATATGAAGTTGCGAACCTTCAGGGGAGTATTTAAAGCCCAAACTCCTCAACTTGCCTTTGAAGTTCATTTTTCTCCTTTGAATTACTCCTATAGGCTGGTCGGTTAGGAATTGTCACACCTGGCACAAAATCAATTTAGTGCTTTATTCCTCTAATAGGTGGCAATTCACTAGGCACATTTTTAGGAAATACGTCCTCATATTCCTGCAACAAAGAGACAACAACACTAGGCAAAGATTCGTCAAGTTCGTTAGTATTAAAACATGCCTTTTTGTACTAGAGTATAAATATAGGCTGGTTTATATAAAAAGCACTCTTGACATCACTCGTCTTAGCATAAAAACTCACTTTTTTTTCTCTCTCTTTTTCTTCACTCTCTCTTTTCTTTTCACTCTCTTTTTTCTTTTCACTTTCTTTTTTCTTTTCACTCTCTTTCTCTCATCTTTTTTTGAACTCTCGATCTCACAATTTTTTTTCAACTCATTCTCTCTTTTCAATTTCATTTGATCTTTATACACTTGTCTTAGAGTCAATGGTACAAGAGTAATGGGTTTATTGTCTTTTACAAAAGAATGCATATTCTTGAACCCGTCATGATTGACATTTCCTATCAAATTACCACGGCCTACCCAATAATATGTAACCCGCATGCATTGAAACAACATCACAAAGTACTTCATTCTTATACTTCCCAATTAAAAAAGAAACTAGCACTTGCTTATTTACCTTAACCTCCTCATAATCATTCAACCATTGCAACTTATACGGTCTAGAGCATTTCAAGGTAGGTAAATTTAAATTTTCAACTAAAGTAGTGCTAGCCACATTAGTACAACTTTCCCCATCAATGATCATACTAAATATTTTGTTGTTGATGTGGCATCTAGTATGAAAAATGTTCTTCCTTTGTTGTTCTATGCAAGGTTTTCAAACCCGGACCGTTCATTGAACCGTAAAAGAGAGAGGTTCAAGGTTTTTGAGGTCCGACCGAGGTCGAACCGGGGTTGAACCGTGATGACGTCATAATTAATTTAATAATTATTTAAATATAAATAAATATATTAAATTTGTAAATATAAGCAAAATTTACTAAAAATATCTTTAAAATTGAAACAAAATACATAAAATAGTACATTATAAGGTTAATAAAAAATAGTACAACATGAATAAGCATAAAAAGAAATTTTTATAATAACTCTTTAAGAGAAATCATTTCAATTAACTAAAAATGACTTTTAAAATAAATTCATAAATTGCATAAGTATTGTCCTTAAATAAAAAGTTAATTTAGTAATATTTAATATGTTGAGAAAGGTAACATTGAAGTTTAGAAACTATAAATAATGTAAATTTAATATAAATTTAATAATATTGCATATTAGTTCCCAAAAAGAACACTTAGTTTGTTGGTCAAAGCTTCAGTTTTGCTTTTAATGTGTGAAAAGTCAAGTTCGAATCCATAAATGTGCTACGTCCACAATATATTATCAACACTTTTACAATAAATTATAGGTGACTATTTTTTATTAGTTTTAATTTAAACTTACCACTGAAATAACTTTTTTGACTCACCAATAAAAATTTATAACAACCTAAAACATAAAACTTATTGTGAAATTGTTATAAAAATATTGTAATGAATTTTTTTTGGTACACGTATCTCAATTTTACACTCCCTCTGCCAACAATTTTTTTTTAATAACTCACTTTTTTCCACCTCCACTCATTTTCTTTTATTTTTACAATTTATCTTTCTTTATTTTTATCTTGATTTAATCTCCTCCACATGTTCACCTCCACTAAGTCTTGTCTCATTTCAAATTTCAAAAAGCCGGTCATAGCTCCTTACTTTTGGTCAGTGATCACGTGGGCACCCAAAGGCCAAAGCAAGACTCTGAGAAACACTTAACATAAGAAAAATGGAAAGCTAAGCATAAAAAAGCGAAGAAGAAGAAGAAGAAGAAGATTAGAGGAACACAAGTCACGGACGTTGCAGAGACCACGAAGAAAAATGGAAAGCTAAGCAGAAAAGAGACCGAGATACAAGAGAGATGCATCAGATCGTGAAATTTGTTAAGAAATTATCTTAGGTGAGTGAAAAACAATGAAGAAATCTGTGTTTTTGTTTCAGGCCGGTATCCATTTTCCGGCCAAAATCCGATATTTCTGCCGGAACGAAACTGACAACCTTGATTTCATGACCGGTTGAACCGGCCTACGGTTTAGCCGGTTTTTCCGGTTGAACCCCGGTTCTTCCGGTTCACTGAAAACCCATCAATACCCGGTTCTCTACCTTAAAAAACCGGAATTCTGTCCGGTTTCCGGTTTTTCCGGTCGGACCGCCCGGTCCGGTCCGGGTTTAAGAACCATGGTTCTATGTCATCTTCTTTGACTTGGGCACTTAAAGCACACCTAGCCACAAGTGACTCACCCTCCAACGGAGACTCCACATCATCATCACAAGTGTCCTCAAGCGATGGCATTTGGTCATCATTGCCCTTGCTTTCGGTTTCCACCTCTCCATCAACATGTGCTATCATGGTCCTCTTATTTGGGCATTGTGAAGCTATATGACCTACTCCCAAACAACGAAAACACTTAATATCAAAATTACAAGTTTGGGATTCGGTTTTACCTTTGCTGATATCGGGAACTTCATCTCTCCCTTTTAGTGGTTCAATTTTGGACTTGAAAACAACCCCTTCGTCTTTCCTCCCATTCGACCTCCATGAAGTAGAGGAGCCTAGATTTTGAAATGACCGAAATCCTTTCTTTTTAAACTGTCGTTCCACCTTTATTGTCATGTGCACTATGTCCTCCAACTCCACATAGTGTTGCAACTCCACCACATTGGCAATGTCCGGATTCAGCCCATTCAAAAACTAGTCATGGTAGCTTCTCTATCCTCCTCTATATTAGCCCGAATCATGGCGATATCCATCTTTTTGTAGTAGTCATCCACGCTCTTATAGCCTTGAGTAAGACTCTGTAATTTCTGATACAAGTTCCTATAGTAGTGACTAAGGACAAACTGCCTCCTTATGTTGGCCTTCATTTCCTCCCACGTCTCAATAGGCCTCTCATCGTTTCTCCTCCTGTTCATAACAAGTTGATCCCACCATATAATAGTATAGTTAGTAAACTCAATGACAACAAGTTTTACCTTTTTCTCCTCAAAGTAGCTGTGGTACTCAAAAATTAACTCCACCTTCTTCTCCCATTCTAAGTACGCTTTAGGATCGTTTTTCCCTTGGAACGACGATATCTTCATTTTGATGTTTCCTAGGTTTCTGTCAATCTCATCTTGCCATCTCAGATCTCTTCAGAAACCTCTACCATGCCTTTCTCCCCTTGGCACAAACCTTCCCTTACCGTTCAATGAAGCTTGATCCTCTTTATCTTTGAACTCATCCTCGTGGTCGTCATCAAAATCATCCATGTGCACTTGCCTTTCTTGCCTTCTAGCATTAGAGACACTCCTCACACAAAGTAACAGTAACAGAATCTTGCCTATCCATCTGATCCCGAATCTCATTAAACACCACGTTCATGTGTTCAAATTGTTGTTGCATAGCTTGCAACATGAAGGACAACTCCTCCCCTCCTTTTTTGTTTAATGTGTCACCCCTGGAAGACATATTTTTGAAACTATAGAGAAATGTTAGAAATAATTTCTCACAACACTCCCTCACCTGTTTGCACTCAAATTATGTCACTAGCACTCATGTTTCATTCTTAAATTGGCTTTTTCCCAATATAAGTCTTACACTCTCTTGCATTTTCCACTCATAGCTTCCCCTTTTCAGTTCTTTATTAAACTAATAAACTTGATCAAGAAATTCAACTTGTAGTATTTAAACCAATATCGACGACAAGAAAATATTATAGAAACAACGAATCAAAGGAAGAGGACAAAAAAAAAAAAACAATATTTTGGTTTGAGAGAACTGAAACTACAAACAATATTTCTTTTCTTTTCTGACATCTTTCTTTTTTTTTCTTTTTAACTCGGTGTGCGATTTTAACTTGGTGCACGACACAAAACAAGAACAAGGGATAATGAATACAAACTAAACAAGATAGGATGATTACAAGAAACAAAAGATAAAAGGATAGTAAACCTGATTTTAAAACCTGCACTTTGATACCAAATGATGCGAACCTCAATCGACGCGCTTTGAGACTCAACAAACTATATTGGAATACTTGCCCAAGAAAGCTATTATTCAGATTTTTGATGGAAAACCCCGACCCAACATATATAAATAAAATGCAAACCAAATGTATAAAGTAACAAATCTCGACTCAATGATTATAATTGAATCACAAACTGAAGGTATAAAATTTGAACGCCATAAGGAAGAATCCTTGTTAAGTTCACAAGTTCTTTGAAGAACCAATAGAAGAAGTAAGAACAAAATTTCTCTCCAAACTAGTTTAGAAAGAAACCCTACAAACTCATCATATATATTTATATTGAATGTAAATTTTGAAAATCTAATCGTTAGATTGCATGTTCTTATTACATCCTTAATGCTTATAAAATTTCAAAAAAATCAAAGATCAATTGCTATGTCATTAAATAAATGTTATAATTTCAAGTTTTTGTAATCTAAGTTGTATATAAAAAATAATTTAATTGATCAAATAGTAAATGATATTCAATTTGAACGAAATTTGATATGCATATTAAGAACATAAGGAACATGAAATTTAACGGTTATATTTTCAAAATTCACACTTAAAAAGCGAATATATGAAAAGTTTGAAAAGTTTCTCTCCAAACTAGTTTGGAGAGAAACTTTGTTCAAGAAGTAAACCTCACGTTTGTCTTGATTTTAATTCAAAATTAATTCCTTGATTACAATGAGTGCGTGCTATTTATAAAACATGGCTAAAAATAGGAAAGTAGATAAAAAAAAAAAAGGACTAGATAATAGAAGTCTAAAATTAAGGTTGATTTGGTCTGAAATTAGCAGCTCCTCCATGCCAAAAATAGACTGAAATGGGCAAGAAAATCACACCTATGGAAGGCAAGTCAATCAACCAATTATTTGGTATGAAACTAGAAAGTCAATCAGCTCCTCCATGCCAAAAATAGACTGAAATGGGCAAGGAAATCACGCCTAAAGAAGGCAAGTCCATCAGCTAATTAATTGGTATGGAACTGGAATGTCAATCAACCATTAATCCACACAAGGTTTTCAGACCTGGACCGTTTATTGAATCGTAAAAGAGAGAGGTTCAAGGTTTTTGAGGTCAAACCGAGGTTGAATCGGAGTCGAACCGTGATGACGTCATAGTTAATTTAATAATTAATTAAAGCCAAATATAGATATTAAATTAATAAAACTAGCAAAATTGACTAATATATCTATATATGTGAGGGAAATTTAATGATTTTCAAGCATATATTTAATAAAATTGTGTTAAGTTGTTTTTATAAAAATAAAAAATTTGCTAAGGGGTTGGACCGCATGGTTCTTGCGACTGGTTCTTGCGATCCAACCCCGGTTTTAGGGGTTCACAGAATTAACTAAAAATCCGGTTTTTTAAGCTTAAAAAATCAGTTTTCATCCCGGTTCCGGATTTTCACGGTTCGACCTCCCGGTCTGGTCTGGTTCTGAAAACTATGAATCCACACCATTGCTACGGAAATTATGCCCAATTAAGCAAGATCAGCCCTATCAATAGCTTGGATTAAATTTATTACACTTTCATCTTCTTTTGGGCCAAGCGTGGAATGCACCATTTTAGAATCAGGCTAAATCTCTTGAATCATCTCATTAAGTGCTTCTTTGATCTTCTTGGATCTTGCTCTAGTAATAGGCCCAATTGGAACATGCAATGGATCTTTTAATGGTACTTGTTGATTCTCATCAAATTATGTATAAACCACAATCGGTTTCCAGTGGTGTTAAAGAAAGAAGGGATGAATATCAATCAGTATCATATCTTGTATGCCAAGATAAATATGTTTTTCCCTTGGACAAGTGAATTATGCTATAGCATGCAAATGTTAAGGTCTCATGGCCCTGTCAAATGTACTAAAAATATGATCATTCTCAAGTTGATTTACTAAAGTTAGACAAACTGGTTGCATTTTTAGTGATAGCTCTCAAGTTGATTGAGACCATACATTAATACTTAGTTTGAAGACCCGGATGCATCTTTAGCATGTAGCTGTTATGCTCACTGCTTATGAAGAAATCTGTCCCTCGGTCCCCTCATATTGCCCCTTTTCTTCTTTCTTCTAGCTATATTGGGTTTGTTTGATTAGACATTTTGAGAGCTTAAAAAAGCATCTTTAAAACCTAAAACTCTATTTTACAGCAAAAACTTCTTATGGTTTTCTTATAAAAGTTCATTTTAAACTCAAAACACAGCTTTGCAATAGCTTATATAAACGCACCCATTATCCCCGACTTTTTCAACTTGAAATAATGATTTGTTACTCTATAAAGAAAATGCTTTGAATTTCAATCTATTCTTGGTTAATGGCTGAAATTAGCCAAAAATATAAAGCATTAAACATGTTGAAAGTGGATAAGGCCACTTTTTTTTTTTTTTTTTAATTTCTAGTGAGGGAGGTAAGTCTCTGTTTGGTCATTAACTTTTTTTCAATGTTTTGAGGTTAAGGTTATGTTTGGGAATAGATTATAAAGCCAATTTATTTTACTATTTAGCTTATTTTTGCTACTATTCATTAGTTTCACTGCATTTTTTGATATTATTCATAAGTCTCACTTTACTATTTCAACTAGCTTTTACCTTTATCTACGGTACTTTCAGCAAAATGTTTTCAATTTCAGTTAAATAAGCTGTTCCTAAACAGACCCTAACCAAGAAAAATGCCTCCACGATTTATGGCTACTTAGATGTTATGATATATTAATGCTTAGGTGAATATGTTTTTCACTGTGCATATATAAATTACAGTATGGCATGCATTAAAGTCTCATGACTAAGATCCACCCAAATGGATGGTGTGAATGTGATAACCATCGAGAGAGAACAATTTACCAGAAATTTAAATGTATCATCATACAATCAAGCAAAAAATTTCCAAATATCAATCATAATCCCTCATAAAGTTTCCACAGTTGCAAATTTTCTCCTGACCAATGGAGCAAATTGCATGGGATTAAGTTTAGGAAGTTTAATAGAGACCAAACAGTAAGAGAGATGTTTTTGGTCAAACAGACATGGCATTGAACATTACAAATCGGAGGCCCCAAATTTGTCTTTACAATTTCAAAGGTTCAGAGAACATGACAAGTAGTGATTACATGACAGTTCAATCAGAAGAAAATCCATCTCTTTCTATTTCTTTGTACACTCTAGTTTCTACATTTTGGTGCATGTACTAAATTCACGAAGGGCTTGGCCACGAACCAGAATGTTCAGAAAATTGAAAGACAAATCTCCAAACTCTAAACTACAAAAGGAAAAGAGATGTTTACAGAATCTATCATTTGAACCGGATTTGACGGTAAGTTAACCCCTGCATATACCTACCAAAAGATGGCATTATGATATTTACAAATACAGACGTCTGAAGAAAACAAACATGTATCTGGCACTTGAACTTAAAGAACTCTGGTTCATTGCTCCCTGGCCATTTTGTGAATTAACATCAAGCTCGGATCATCTGCACCTAATTTCAGATATGGCAAATAAATTCAAAGGCATAAATAACCAAACAGAAGAAGAAGAAGAATATTAAGATGCAATCACTGGCCATCCATATGTTAGTATCCAATAGGAAACCTCTTTCTTTTTGGTTGGATTAGGCTACCAGTATAGCTTAAATTTAAAATTTTCCAGTGCAGGAGTGAGGAAACCTCAATAAAGAAACTGATGAGAAAAGTAATGGGTTTATCTGCCCTCCACCCTCCACACACACACACACACACAAGCACACATATATATATATATATATCCACAGGATTGTGAACTGTTCGAATCAGAAGCTTTTTCCCCTACAGTGTGACAAGTATTTTTAAAAGGACACTACAACATAATTCTCAAGTCTACACTATTTAAATATTAAGAGCCTATAGAGTCCACATAAAAGACTAACATGGTAGAACTGAGGACTACCTGGTCTTTGGTTTTATTTTTATTTCCATTTTTGCTAGCGATTAATAATGCAAGTTTGGCACTACATATATAGTCATTTGAAAATGGTGAAAAGGAGGAAAGGAAAGAAAAACCATAGCCACAAACTAAATATATGTAAAATCATTTCCATGTTGATTTCAATCATGAACTATTCACAGATTGAAGATCCTATAGAGATAGATACAAAAGCAATTTCAGAGAATTATGAAAAATTAAGGACAATTTTACTCTTGCTTTGAACATCTGTAAATGTGAGGCATCTTCCTTCTTTTTTATTTTTATTTTGTTTTTAAAACTTGCTTATGACTACTGGAAAATTCTAGCATAAAAGACATGAAGTAGTAGAAGACTCTTACCATTTTAGGGTTGTTTCTTCCTTTCAAAGTTTTCACTGCTGCTGCTGCAAAAGCTTGTGCCGCTTCCGCATCAGCTTCTGCTAACTCTGCCTCTCTTGCTGCCTCTTCAGCTTCTGCTATGGCAGCTTCTGCCTCAGCAACGGCTTCAGCAGCAGCTACAGCTGCCTCTTGTGCAGTCATAGCCCTCATCTTGGCTAAATCTATATCAATCTGGGTTTTCGAAAATATATGGGCATCATCCTTCTCAAATTTTGGAAAAACCCTCTGCCGTCCCTCCGGAGGTAACATGGAAGAGATTCTTCTTCTGTCAGAAAATGCTGGAGTAGGTGCAATCCTGTACCTGCGTTTAACCTGTAAATTTAAAATTTAGCAGCAATCAGAACCCAAAATAACTCATTTAAACTGCAACCAGTCAGCAAAAGAACCAACTTTCTCAACCTACATTCAAACTTTCCGTTTGGTCAAATTTTACATGGTTATAACTTATAACTCATGAGATTTTCTTTTCCTGATTAAAATGAGGCTTTTCTGCAAAATTCTTAATGGTTTTTCTCTTTTTAAGTAACCAGATAATTGTGCATACCATGTAAATTTAGTTTTAATAAAGATTTGGAGTTCAATCCCTGTTTACACCAAAAACTGATTGGTGTCTTAGTCTGATAATAAAGAGCTATCATCAGGAGCAAACGCCATAGGTTGAAACTCTCAAAAAAAAAAAAAAAAAGTTTTAATAAAGATCTTAATATCACTCAGGTATACGTTACCATAAACAACCCAGATTAGCATTAGCATATGGCAGGATTTCAAGAATATGATACCACCATAACAGATATAAATGAATGGAATAAGAAAATAACCAAAAATGCTTCTCAAACCGGTCAAATAATAACAAAATGTTTGACCCTTTAATTTAGTACGAGATGCCATTGCTTTTCCATTTTAAATTCTTTATTTTAGACTGTGTTTAGATGGAGGGAGATGGGATAGGAGAGGGTGGAGGGAGGGGAGGGGAGGAGGAGGGTGGCTCATTCATATAGCATTCAATTACATTTTTGTGTAAGGGAACAAATATTTTCAGAATTATCCATAATGGACTTAAGCAATGGTTGACTCAAAGCAAGCAGCAATGAGTTTGGATCAGCCTAAATGATGAAATGAGACACAAAAAATAAGAAGGAAAAAAAAGGAGCCCTCTTGTATCTCTGACAGCAGAATCAGGCAAAAGAAGAAATACACTGATCTCCCATGCAAATCCATACCTCAAACCCTTGGGAAGTATAAATACCCAAAGCCTTGATCCTCAAAGTCAACAAGTAAAAATTGGGAAGATGAAGCAATGGCAATAGAGGCAACACAAAAAAGAAAGAAAAGCGTGGGAAATATTTATCAGTGTGCATCTCTTATACTTAAGTCAAGTCAGGGTTCTCTCCTTCAAACAGAATCAAACTACATTCCCCAAAACCTAGTCACTAAACCCAACAAGGAAAATTTGTAGAGGTATTGGAAGTAGTAGAAAAGTGGCATTTATAAAATAAAAAAAAAAAAAAAAATGTAGAAAAGTGGGAAAAGATAATGATGAATCTCATTATCTTTCAAAAGTCAAAACAGGGCTTTGCCAAGAAAATAGGGAAAAAAATCTCTCAGCTTGAATCTCTTAACCTTTTAACTCAAAAAGCTCCCCCACCAAGCATAGGATGTTATTATCTTCCCTCCATTCACAACCTTACAAAGCTGACTCTAGATTGATTGAGCTCAATCCATTTTACAAACAAATCAATTAAAAGTTCAAGCTTGGCTTGAACCGTAGAAGTTCTCATTTTGGCTAAATTTATCATCTAGACCTAGAACATTTGACCAAAAGGAAAAGAGAGAAAACCTTCCATAAACCTGTGAAGCTGCAAAAATACCCACTCTATATCACCCCACAAATGCAAGACAGTTTTCAATCAAAATGGATCCAAAACCACTAAAAAATTATTACCAAAAAGGAAGGGAAGGAGAGAAGAGATGAAATCTTGTTCAAGTTGTCTGACCTAAATTCTGTTATACTTGACCATAACTCTTTTTCTCACAAATCACATGTCCACCAAGCTCATCCAAATAATTAAATAAAACTGAGATTTAACTAGATCAACCAATTTATTAATGATGCTCTAGAATGGAAAGAACAAAAAATCCATACAAATCGCAATTATTTACATTTGTTATGGAAAATTAAAAGCAACCCAACCAATTATGTATACATGTCAATTGAGAATTTACACTAGTTCAAGGGATTCCAAACTAATCTTCAAGGAAATAAGTAGTCAAAAAATCCATGGTCTTGTTTGTTGGTTCATGGCAGGATGACCTACAAGAGGTGCTTAATTAACATTCCTTAATCTTAAATTTTCCCCAAAAAACACACACAACATTAATACATCTGAACATGTTTTGGCATTTAATAAGGATCCACAGAAGTTAAGAGATGGTCAGCAACTGCCCAATTGGCTCAAGAAAGTTGCATTGGATGGGTATAATTACCTTAATTAGTTTCCCATTTGCTGTCAAATATTTTAACTTTGCTGATAATAACCTCTTAAAATCTGGGGGTGCCCAATATTGTTCCTACAAAATAAGGAATGCAACTCAGCTGATTTCAGAATATGATAATGATATATATAGCACCATTCCATCTTTGCTAGGAAAAGGAGCACTTGCATATTATACTTCCTAAAGCATAGCACAAACACTGGTACAACCCATGGTCTGGCAGCAAAAATGGCATATATATTACTATTGTGGTATAACTTATAGGTTCAAGTTCAATGGTGACTGAGTTCAATGTACAAATGTTCAATTGGAAACCTGGAATCTTGGTTTGGGCTTTGAGCTTTGAAGGGAACAGTAAGGGGAAGTGGGAATATCAAGGGGAAGTGTAGATAAGGTGTCTTGCTAGATTAAAATACAGTTGTGAAGCTTTACCATAACACATGCCATTAAAGGTCTGATGTAACAAAGAATACCATGTTGTGCTAAAAAATCAATAAGATGAGTGGTGTGAATTAACAAGATGGAACTGAGTTTTGGATTGGGGGAGAAGTTCTAGGGTGGGAGGTGCTACGTAAGTTTTGAGCTGATTTCTTTCATGACATGTACCCGTAGATGTCTGATGTCATTACAAACTACTTAACAACTCAAATTCAGTGCCCAATCATTATATGTGTTCAGTAACAAGAGTTAGAGTTGATGATAAGTTCTCACAAAATTCACTTTTGATTCCTCAACCACAAACTATAAAAATTAACATTTGGACCCACAATGGAAAATGTAAGGACCATTTAATCGTCGCACATATACAATATGTTCAAATGTATAATTTTGATGGGCCCACTCAGCGCAATGTAAGATCAAAGAGTCATGAAAGTAGGACTAGAAAAGAACAAATAGTCATGAGACTAGAAAGTCTTACAGAACATCCACTCAAGAATTAAAATACATTGCCTTCCATGACAACTGTTTTAAAAATAAAAATAAAAAACTACCTCTATGTATGTAGCAATATTTGTCTTATTAGAACCGCCAGGCTCCTTCAAGTTGGTTATAGCCTCAAATATAAGATTGTCCAACCTATAAAAGTGAAGTCAAAGTGCGCACATAAACATATATAATGTTAACATAAAAATTCCAATGTTTCTAAATTATATTTTCCAACCCACAAAAATTACAGTGCTTTCAATAACAGGTATAATGAAATTAATCTAGAAAATAGACCAAGTTTTCCAAAAAATGGCACTTGTTTGTTACCACTGTAAAATTGTATATTGAAGAAATTAAATATACACATACATATTCATATACATGTTAAACAACATAAAAGGCAATTTTGTAATCTAATTTATTTTATGTTAGTGATTTATAAAAAACACAGCCACCACCCTGAGGCTGCATACAGCATTCTTTAATTCTCCCAATCACATTAATCACCTTAATACCCTAAGTCACATTAACATGGTATTAGAGCAGTAAACCCATCACCAACATCATTCCCACGCCATCACCTACAAATTCATAGCCAATAACCACCACAAACACCACCCCACCAAAAGCTACCACATCATGGTCCCTTGTTTCAGAAGACATCATTAATCACGTCGCATGGTGCCTGTGACCTCGTGAACCTCATCTACTAGCCATGGGTGTGGAAACTGATATGGTTTTCAAAAGCTATACCTAAGCATGCTATTATCTGTGGGCTCACTACCAAAAAACAGGATATCCACAAGAGACAAACTTGCAAGTTGGGGTTGGGGCTATATTGGGAACATGTTGCATGTTTTTTTGTACAAGAAAACAGGAGAGTAGAAATCATTGGAGTTGGGGGTGTTTGCATTTTTTTCCACAACCTGATGACTCATTTTCCATGAGGCAACCCCTATTCAGGCTTAAATATTATGACACAGACTTCTCAATATTTATCATGGCTCCAACTATAAGTTTCCCAACACTATATATAAGCCATAAAAAATTCTGTTATTACACCCAAAACACACACACACAAGATGCTCGCTATATATAACAGTAATAAGATGTAAGAGTTTCATCAGTGCAGACTTCAGTGCTCCACTCATACGTTGCTCTTTTCAGTTTAATATGTTTAGCTAAATTTACTGATTCAAGCCCTAGGGATATTTTGTTTCAAAAATCAAAACTACATACCAGGAAGGCACAGGCTGCATATAAAAGAACCCTTATGGCCCTCAATAGAACATAAAACTGATTAAAAAGGAATATAATTGCTTGAGACTGTGTTACTGAAACTACTTTCCACCTACTAAAGTTGTGGAAATAGAATACTCAAACATCAATTGATAAAAATGTCTAACCTTACAATAGATCTCTTTGGAGTAGCAACCTGTGCTGTTTCACTAGAAACTGAAAGAGGCTTAGTGTCCATCATTTCTTCATCACTTTGAACAACATTACCAAGAGCCATAGAGTTATCCTCCTGTTTAGGGATATGTGGCACCCTTTTAACAGCTAACCTAGCCTTCTCTCGGGAACCCCATCCGTTTGCCATTACACTCATATTTCTCCACTTGTCCTATACAGCATCAAAAGCAAATTAATTGATCAATTTATTCCAAAATATAGACAGTTCAGCATAAAGCAATTGTTTCAAATATTTATAATGGAAACTGTCTAAAAAAGTATCTACATATCTCTTTCAAGGCATAAACTCTACCCAGTAAATAATGTCAAAAGAACTATACCTTGAGATCTACATTTGAACGGAGATATAAGACACCACTAAATTCTGGATCTTTAAGTATTGTGCGCCATTTGCCAGCCCCATGTTTAATAACTCCAGCTTTAAGCGCTGCTTCCTCTTCTGGTGTCCATTTTTGCTTAGGAGCGCCCATCCAGAAAAGCACAAAGATACGACCCAAAAGAATTTGATCTGCAAAAGTCTCTAAATTAGTACATGCACCCAACAGCCAAAAAGTTGCTTCATGAAGATGCTTCCTTATACCGGCCATATCCAATTATACTACACCACCCATCAAGCATCTTACTTTTTTTTTAAAACGAAGAATCATCCAAGAGCCTTTAATCTAAGCACAATAAATAATTTCTTCAGTATCATCTCTGCTAAGCCAAAAAAACATTTTCTATAAAACTTCATAAGCCTGACTGACAACCCTGAAGAAGATGCCAATGAGTAACAATTCTGAATTTGCCACTCGCTACTCCCCATTCCCACCACCCATCCAACGAATCCAACAATGTCAAGCCTAAAATACTAGAACCAAAAAAAAGTAGTCATATCATAACTAAATTTATTGTGCCAAGAGCCCCGTAGTTCAACTTACACTTCCTGGTGTTTCTAACCGAGACGCCAAGAGTTCCAATCCACCTCCCCAAATATCAAATTATCAACAACCAAAATTTACAGCATTTTCACATTGATATCACATAATTAACATTTTTTTTTTCCCTTTTGATAATATCACAAATTCAACACATATACAATGCACAATTCAGCTTCTTCTTGTTTTGAATCATATCAATTGCTATTATTAATAGCAATATGAATTGCAAAGTTACATACTTTTTCATAAATCAAAAACCGCACAAACAATTGGACAAGGAAAATCAGCTTAGAAATCAACAAATACGGAAACCCTAACAATGTCAAACTCCAAAAGCACAAAGCTTTCGATTCCACGAAGTGATTAAATTGTTAAATAAAATCACGAGAATGTTAACTAGAAAAGAAAATTGAAGACGAAGATGAAGAAGAATTAATAAATTACCAGACGTGTAGCACGATTTAGGCAGTGAAGAGACGACACCGTTTTGTTCCTCCTCCGCTTTTTTCTACTATTTTAGTTTGTTTAGTTATGAAAATATTTGTGAGTTGGTTTTGGTTTTGGTTTCGGCTTCGGCTTTGGGATTTGAACAACTCCGTTCAAAGAGGGAGAGAGAAGTAAGGGCTGCCTCTCTCTCTCTCTCTCTCTCTCTCTCTCACTCTCACTCTCTCTCTCTTCCACTTGGAAGACAGCGCATATTTTTGTCAGCGCTGATGCGTCCACAACATTTTTATAATATTTTCACAATAAATTATAATTGATTAGTTGTTATTGGTTCAAATTTGAACCTAACACTAAAATTATTTTTTTTAACCCCAACAATAATTACCGATAACAACTTGACACTTTGAATTTATTATAAAAATGTTGTAAACATGTTATCTTTCTTTCTTTTCTTTTCTTTTCTTTTTTTTTTTCGCTTCTCCATTTGTTAACCATGCCACGGGGGGTTACGTCACTCATTGTGGTTTTTTTTTTTTTTTTTCTTTTTAAAATTCAATTTAATCTCTTAATTTTTATTTGATCAAGATACACCTTTCCATTCTAAAGTCCTAAACTATTATTCCAATTACATTTTATCCCTTTAAAGTATTAAAAGGAATAATCAACTCTCAAATTTTAACATTCTCAAAAAAAAAAAAAAAAAACTCTCTAATTTTAAGAATTTGTTACACTTAAACACCCAGTCATTTGTTTTATTGTTAACCCTAAATAGAATTTAGTACTAACCCTCAACTGTTTGGTTTGGAAAGAGAGGTAAATTGGTCTTTCAACATTAAACTCTACCAGTTTCTCAAAAAAAAAAAAAAAAAACTCTACCAAACTTAACACTAAAGTAGATAGTACTGGAGTGGAGACATTGAAACAGAGTTACAATTTTGAGAAGTTGTGAGGTTGCTTTTTTTTCTTAGCACACAAGCCCAAGTAGAGACAAGGATCCCGGGCCAAATATTTGTTGTTTGGTAAACTGGGCTTGGTTTACCACAATTAAATGGGGCTGATTTCAAACCAAGTTGTGCGTAAGTCACATAAAACTCCTCAAGGCAAAATGTGATTCCTCCTAAGCAATAAAATACCATTATAAGTATTTTAGTGTCATAAAAATAACCCTTTACTACTACCAAATAAGTGAAATAATTATTCACAATATTCTCAATGAAAAAAGAGATTGAAATAGAATATTTAAGGCTTATCTTAGATTGTATAAACATTTAAAAGAGTTCCTTCACTTGGTACCCCAAGCGTACTGTCGTGGTACCCGGAGGCCTGTAATCCCAGAATACTGATTCTCTGAACTATACGATCTTTCTTCATGCTTATTATGCAATGGAGTTTTGTCATTTCCCTTTACCTCAATAGGTCTTGCTTAAGAACACGCTATACAATACACATATCTTTAAATAATTGTTAGTTTCTTAGAATAGGATATACATTTAAATACATATACATATATGTAAATGAACTTCATAAGAATGGTTCAGCCATGAGAATCTTGGCCCCAATTCTCACAGACTTAGTGCTTTTGCACAAGACTTATGGGATTGGAACTCAAGTCCAACTGGCTTTGCTTGGGCATTACTTTCCAAGATAGATAGGTGAGGAAGATTAGCTTATTTAGGCAATTGTAACTCAAAAGTAAGCAATATATGTATGTGTCGAAAAAAACAAGAAGCAGTAAATGAGCAATGTATAAAGACAGGCACAAAATAAATATTAAGGACCCTCAAAACAATATAGAATATCTCATTACTTTTCTTAATTTGTGAATTACAATGTACTCACTAAGACATTATACAAGGTTCAAATAAACTCAAAAATTGCAGACTTAGATGGCTATCCAAGCCTCTAAGACTTGCAAAGTTTGAATCCTTTTAAATCTAAGTATGTATTATAGTGGCTGTTTCTGGGATACCAGGCGATATTTCCATACTTTCTTTGAGTTTTGACAGAGTTTTCTCCACGATTTTACTATGATTTCACTACTGTTGAATGCCCCTTCAATGTTGGCTACTTCCCCCTTTTATAGTGTCATTCTAGGGTTCCGGGATACCACTGATGCCCACCCCTTTGGTTCCCTAGGTACTAGAGCCCCTGTTGTTCCAGCCCTTCTAACGACTGATTCTTTCCTTGTTTCTCATAATTTCTCTCTTTTGATGCTGTTTTCCCAAAAGTCTCTTGCTGACTTTCCATTCTGGGGTGTCCCTGGAGAGCCGACCTTCAATCCTTCCATACCTTTACCTTTTCAGACTTAGCTTTTGGCCGCCCTTCCTTTTTGTCATTTTTCCCAAGTGAGCCAAATCCTTCCCTACGAAGTCGAAGGTTTTCCCAGCTACTTCCCCTTATGGTTCATCTTTCTGGGTTCCCCGAGGTGCCAGCCTTTTTCTCGTGAGTTGTTTCTTTCCACGCCCTCTGGTTCTTTGCTGCATCACTAAGCGCTTGAGAAGGACATATCTGTCCTTCGTTTCTTATGTTTTTTTGGTACTTCTTTTGAGCTGTCTTAATCTCGTTTGGCCTTTGCTGCACACCTCGAGGACCCCGAGCCCCTAGCAGTCCCTGGGTATCCTGGCTTAGTTCTTATCACTGAATACCTTATTGATCTTCTGATCTTGGCTGGCTTTTCTTCTTCTTCTTCTTCTTCTTCTGTTTTTTTCCTTCGTTTCATGGGTTCTAAGGCCTAACCCTTCACAAGTCTTGGGCTTTAAATCTTTTTTAATGAACTTGGGCTTTCTTATGAAATTTTGGTCCTTAACAAAAGTCAATCTGCGTTCTAATAGTTTAAAGGGTAAAATATAATTAAGATGAAAATTTAAAGCGCAAAGTGTAATTTGCCCATTATATTTTAATGGTCAAATTTTGTATTGATTTTAATTTTTGTTAGTTTAGTCTTTAACTTTGTAAAAGTGAATAAATATGGCCCTTTTGTCTTACTAAAAAATGTGGTTTAAATATTTTTTTTCTTTATTAAAAATCTAAGTCAAAACATACATGAGCATTAGCAGAGCCGCCGGGGGGGAGAGGGGGGGGATGCTAGGGGGTTCCACCCCCACTTTTCAAACCTCCCATTTATAATAGTGTAATTTGTATATATTGAACAACAATTTTCTTACTGACCCCCTCAAATTTAATAATTTGACATCTCAAAATCTTCAATTTAGACGTTTAAACTTTATAATTAGCCCTCAAATTTGTGAACTAGTACAGAACAACCACACAATTAACTTTGAACAAAAAACCCAAAACTATCTACATTTAGGCCCATTCGTTTCTTATGGAGTCCTCAAATGCTAACAGAGCCCTAATTATATAGATTACAAATTACTGTAATACATGGGAAAATATCCACAATATATACATATTTTAAGAGAAAAAAATAAGTCTAAGATCTAAAAGCTATTGCTAATCTTTTATCCCAAATAATGAAATTTTAGATGTTTAACCCTTAGAAAGGTTCAAAGATTTAACCTTAAATAAATAGATATTGCTTCCTTAGACTATAATTCTTGATAATTTCAAAATCAATTTTGAGTAAATTTTTTTAAGAGTCCTGTTATATTTAGGTTGGCCCTCCCTAGAAAAATTTCCCGGCTCTGCCACTGTTCATGAGATATGTCATTTAATAGAATTTGTAGTTTGATGATTATTTTATTAATTAAATTATATAATGTTTGTTGAGGTCCAAAATATCACAAGTAATGTGTCAAGGCCCAAAATATTACAAGGTTAAGAAAAAGAACCCATTTGGGCCTTCAAAGAAGGGGCAAGGCCTAAATTCGTCAATCAAGACCCACTTAAGATAAGTAAGAGGAGGTCCAAACCCATGAATGTGCAAGCTTTGAGCCTTAGAAAATAAAGAAAAAGGAAAAAAGGAAGTTCAGCCCAGCCCTTGTGAAGAAAAACTTGTTGGGGAGCCCAGAAAGAGACCAAACTAGGATACCTGAGGATTCCTAGAAACCCGAGATCCTCGAGATATGCAGAAAGAAGTCGGCTGAGATTGGGACAGCTCAAGGAAGCATGCTCATAAACACAAAGGACGAAGGTGGATGTGTCCCATCAGCCACCAATGGTTCAGATAAAGGCTGATGGCTTAGGAATCAACACTCCAAAAGAAAAAAGTCTAGTACCTCGGGGAATGCAAGAAGGTGGATCATGAAGGAAGGTGGCTGAGGATCTTTCAACCTGATAGAGAAGAATTTGCCCATTTAGAGAAAATGACAAAAGGTGAAGCAGCCAAAAAATGGATCTGAAAAGTAGCATCTAAGAGCTTTGGAAAAAGGGGATTAAAAGTCAGCCCCTAGGACCTCCCAAAAGGGGAAAGTCAGCTGAGGACTTTTGGGAGGGAAACCTCAAAGGGGAAAATAATGAGAAAATAAGGAAGGAATCAACCACTAATATTGCTGACACGACATTGGTTCTGGTACCCAGGGCAACAAATGGAGGGAATCAGTGGTATCCCAAAAACCCTAGGGAAGCACTATAAAAGGGAATGGAGTCAACAGCAAAAACCAGTCAGCAATAGTGAATTAGAGTGAAAAGATCCTTTAGAAAACTCCTTTAGAATTCAAAAAAGTGAAAAAGAGGGAAAAGTCCGTGAGGGATCTTAAGATAGACGCTAGAGAATAATACACTTGGATTCAAAGGGATTTAAACCTCACAAGTCTTAGAAGCCTTAAAGAGCTATCTAAGTCTATGACTTTTGAATTTATTTGGACCTTGTAACACATTCCAGTGGAAAGAGGACTTAATGTATTTAAAAACTCAAGAAATAATGAAGTATTATTCATCATTCTGAGGATCCCTAACATTTTTAAATTACCTTTTACTGTTCCTTTATTGTTCCTTACTATACAATATGTATATATTTTGTATGTATGAATGTGTATGTGTTGTAGGATCCATGTTTTGTGCACAACTTGATTCATAATCAACCCAATATAGCTGCGGTGAATCAAGCCCAATCCACCAAACCATAAGCATAAGGCCTAGGATCCCTATTTCTACCTGGGCCTAGGTACTGTTAAAAAAAATGAACCCACAATGTTTAAATGATCTAATTTGCATATAAATTTTTTAGCATAAATACAAAGTGAAGGACTAAATTAACTAAAATTAAACCTTAAAAACTAATTTGAGACTTAAATTGAATTTAAGCCATTGGGAAGGGGGGAGTTGTAGGGAGGTTGAACCTAGGACATGGAGACTAGGGATGGAAATAGGTGCCAATAGACAAGAAACCCAATGGCAAAAACATTATTTTCTTATAAAAAGTACTTCATTGGGCAAGGTAATGGCAGAGTTAGGATTTGGCATTAGGTGAGCTAGAAGTTATATAAGCATGTTTGCATGCTAGAAGTTATGTGTCTCTATTGAAAATGGCAAGAGGTGCTAATCAATCGAGTTACAAGGCTCTTGGCAATTTATGTTCGAGAGTTTATGTGTTGTTTTAATTTTTATTATTGAATAGGAATTACAAAATGCATAAACTCTCTGAAAACTATAAAACCTTGTAATCTTTTTTTTTTTTTTTTTTGATAATATAAACCCTCATAATCTTTAGCTCTCACAAGACAAACTTTGCTCCTAACAACACATACAACAAAGTCACACCACAACTCTTTTTATAAGGAGTGTCATGCCTCCTTACTTCTTTTCATTTCAATGTGAAACTTATCTCTTTGAATAGAATTAGATCATCTTCTTATTATTAATTTTTTAGCCAATGTGAGTTTCTAAAAACAATAAAGAATTATTAAATTTCTCCTACATGAGCCTAACTCAAAATAACACTGAAAGTTCTACATTGACCAATGATGTCTCGTTGGCCTAAATTGAATTTCTTTTCCACAATCAAGTTCCTAGTAAAATGATTGACTATTTTTGCATTTTCTAAATTTAAATGATTAGGCATTTTACCATACTCTAATCAGCCAAAAATAGCATTTTCAATCACATTCAGCATTTGGGATAATCAATTGCATATGAGATTACCTAAGGAGCAAAAAGGATAATCTTAAATATTTTATTAATTTCTTGATTGGCATTTGGCAATGACTCATTCATGTCAGTTTAGATACCGCTTATTTTGCTGAAAACTAAAAACTAAAGACACTGTAGCAAAATAATTTTTAAATGTGTGAATAGTGCTGTGAGACTTATTTTTAATGAAAGTTTTGCTAAAAAAAGAGGTTTGTGGGTCCCGTGAATAATGCACAAGACCCACCGAAAGTGCATTGGCTTTGCTGAAACGTGCTTCTCAAAAAAAAAAAAAAAAAAAAAAAAAAACGCAGACACACGTAATGCTTTTCAGCACTATCTAAATGGGTAATCAGAGCTTAGTTTTGTACAAGAGCATATAGTTCATGGTCCACAATTTCCAACTTTTATATTTTTATTTTTTGTCTTTTACATTAAGAATTTGATCCACCATCCAATGCCTCATCAGGTGTTGGATATATTTTAACAATTTACTTTGTGATAAAGCAAAAGGAACAATACACAGATCTAAGAATAAGCAATAACACAAATAGATATGATAGACAAAAGCAATAAACAAATACTAAATATATATAAGAAAAAATCTGCAAATAATTAAAAACTCACAGACCAAATGCGTAAAGGATGAATGATTCAGATCAAGTCTTGTGTTTGACATAATCTCCTTAGAGTAGATTTCGCCCCTCACACATTCACTGTGGTGCTTAGAGACTCACGAACGTCTGCCTCCCAGGATAAAATAATCTACAACACGAAAACAAAGCACACAAGGTTGTGCTCTATGAACTACTTAATGTCTCTTTAACACAAAATAAATGCACAAAATATTCTCACTGGGAGAGTTTTTCTGAAAAGTCATTTTTCATGAATGGGGGACTATGAAATTATACGTAACTTAAAACTGAAACAATGTTTCAGAGATAACTGCTGTATAAAGACTTACTAACTCAAAAATAAAATAATAAAATATTATTATTAATTGCATAAGTGAGCCTAGTTCACATATGCCTGAAGCCTAACCTAATATCCAACCCAAACTTATATTCTCTATCATTTTCAATGTGAGACTCAAGAACTTTCACCACTTATAATAACATTTTCAAGTGAACATAGAAAACAACAATTTCTTATTTACTCCATGCTATTTTTCCAACAATTCCCCACATGAATAGAAATTGATAAACACAATGCAAATGATAATGCAGATACAGAGAGAGTAGAAGAAAAGTTACTGTATCGGGAGAGGTGGCTTTTGGCTTTGAACCTTCCTTTGTGAAAGAATATCGGATATACTAGCTAATCAGTGAACATGATATTTTTGAACTGTTAGCCGTTTGTGTATACCAAGACAATAGAATTTACACAGCTCATTTTCGGACATATTTCATTCTTATAGTTGTGTTCATTTCGGCCCTGAACATATCCTGGTAAATTCATGAAGTACTTTAGAGAATTCGGCCTTAAAACTATCATTTCCAATGTGGGACTCAAGGATTTTCACTACTTATAATAACATCTTCAAGTGAACATAGAAAACATCAATTTTTTATTTACTCCATGCTATTTTTCCAACAATCCCCCACATGAATAGAAATTGATAAACACAATGCAAATGATAATGCAGATACAGAGAGAGTAGAAGAAAAGTTATTGTATTCGGAGAGGTGGCTTTTGGCTTTGAACCTTCCTTTGTGAAAGACTATCGGATATACTAGCTAATCAGTGAACACGATATTTTTGAACTGTCAGCCGTTTGTGTATACCAAGACAATAGAATTCACACAGCTCCTTTTCGGACATATTTCGTTCTTATAGTTGTGTTCATTTTGGCCCTGAACATATCTCGGTAAGTTCATGAAGTGCTTTAGAGAATTTAGCCTTAAAACTCTTATGGAAGCAGCCCACTTCACACTCATATAGGTGACTCTTATTAAGAGTATCCTGCTATAAGAATCATTAAAGGCAAAGCTTACCCTGAACATCGCTTATAGGCATCACTATTTCATCATAGGAATGGAAGGGAAATGTTATCTTCATAGTGATAAATATTAGTCTCCACGATTCGGTTGTCCCTTTGAACCTAGATCTTGGGATCTCTAGTCAGCTAGGTTAGGTTGCCATCCCGGAGACTTTTATGTCATAGGCTTTAACCCCATGCCCCTCGATGAGCAGTTTACTTGCTCTCTACTCAAACTTTTGGTTAACGGATCTGCTCTATTCTCTTTCGACTTTATGAAGTTAATGGAAATAATTCTATTAGAAAGCAACTGCCTCACGGTATTATGTCTTCAATGTATATGTCGAGGTTGTACATATGACTCTGTGCCCTACCAATAGCTGATTTGCTATCACAATGTATACAAATAGAGGGCACAGGTTTCATCCACATTGGCATACCCTCCAGGAAATGACGAAGCCACTCTGCTTCTTCTCCTGCTTTGTCCAATGCGATAAATTCTGATTCCATTGTGAATCTAGCAATGCATGTTTGCTTAGAAGACTTCCAAGATATCGCTGCACCACCAAGTGTAAAGACATATTCGCTCGTGGATTTGGTGTCTTTTGTGTCGAATATCCAATTAGCATCACTATACCCTTCTAGTATAGTTGGATACCAAGTGTAATGCAACCCATAGTTTAGGGTGTATTTCAAATACCTTAAAACCCTAACTAATGCTTTCCAGTGGTCTTCCCCTGGATTACTAGTGTATCTACTCAACTTACTGACAGAATACGCTATGTCCGGTATAGTGCAGTTCATTATATACATAACACTGCCTATTATTCTTAAATACTCCAATTAAGATATGCCTTGCCCTTTATTCTTAGTTAGATGTAAATTTACATCTATAGGTGTTCTCACTGGACTGTCATCATATATCTTGAATTTCTCAAGAATTTTCTTAATAATAATGTGATTGAGATAAAACAAGTCCATCAAATTTTCTAGAAATTTTCATTCCTAGTACCACATCTACAACACCTAAATCTTTCATGTCGAACTCACTAATCAACATTCTCTTGGTAGCTTTAATGATATCATTATTGCTACCTATAATGAGCATATCATCAACATAGAGGCACATAATGACATAACCATTTGTAGTATCTTTAATATACACACATTTGTCACACTCATTGATTCTAAACCCATTTGACATCATTGCATTGTCAAATTTCTCATGCCATTACTTTAGAGCTTGCTTTAATCCATAAAGAGATTTAACAAGCCTACGCACTTTCTTTTCTTGACTAAGAACAATGAACTAGTTGTTCCATATAAATCCCCTCATTTAATTCACCAATCAAGAATGTTGTTTTTACTTCCATTTGATGTATCTCTAGGTTATGCAACACTGCAATAGCTATCAACATCCGAATGGATGTTATTCTTGTAACAGGTGAATATGTGTCAAGTTAGCCTTTAATTTCTTCTTGAATATCCATATATATCCTAGAGGTTTACAACCTGGTGGAAGACCCACTAGTTCCCATGTATGATTTTGAAGGATGGAGTCAATCTCACTATTGACAGCTTCTTTCCAGAAA
The DNA here is from genome assembly GCA_033629205.1 of Lithocarpus polystachyus. Taxonomy (NCBI): domain Eukaryota; kingdom Viridiplantae; phylum Streptophyta; class Magnoliopsida; order Fagales; family Fagaceae; genus Lithocarpus; species Lithocarpus polystachyus. The sequence goes on along the minus strand of CM066172.1, from coordinate 36,336,012 downwards.
GGCGCCTCAGGTGTAGAGATAGCTTCCTTGAAGCTTTGAGGTTCATCTTCTAACAAACAAGTTAGAAAATCCAGACGAAACGATTTTGACATTTTAGCCCCCGTACTACGTCTAGGCTCAATCTCATTCCTCTCTTCGATCAACTCTTGATCATGAGAGGTACTAGATGTAGACTCAAAGTTTCTTTTAAGAGAACTTGATACTTGTGTGGATTTGTAAGGAAATATTTCTTCAAAAAATATTGCATTCCTTGATTCAATAATGGTATTCACATTCATGTCAGGAACGTTAGATTTATGAATTAGAAACCGATATGCACTGCTATTATGAGTATAACTAATGAAAACACAATCTACTGATTTTGATCCTATCTTCATCCTTCTAGGAATAGGGATAGACACCTTTGCCAAATACCCCCACACCTTTAAGAATTGATAGAAAGGCATTTTGCCTTTCCATAATTCATATGGCGTTTTCTTGGTTTTCTTTCTAGGCAATTTATTTAAAATATAATTGGCAGAAAGAATGGCTTCCCCCCACAAGTTCTTCGGTAAACTGGAACTTAACAACATCACATTCATCATATCCTTCAAGGTTTTATTTTTCCTTTCAGCAACTCCATTTTGCTGAGTTGAATAAGATGCAGTGGTTTGATGAACAATGCCATGCTGTAAACAGAACTCACCAAAAGGTGATTCATATTCCCCACCTCTATCACTTCTTAGAACCTTAATCTTTTTGTTGAGTTAATTCTCAACCTCATTCTTATACTGAATGAATGCCTCAATTGCCTCATCCTTGCTCCTTAACAAGTACACATAGTAGTATTTACTGCAATCATCTATGAAAGTGATGAAATATTTCTTACCATCTCTAATTTGTACAACTTTCATGTCACATCACTATGTATTAATTCTAGAGATTTAGTGCTTCTTTCGACTGATTTAAAAGATGCTCTAGTCATCTTAGCTTCCACACAAATTTCATAGTTATGATTAAAATCAATTTTAAATTTAGGCAATAAATTTAAATTTATCAATCTATCTAAAGTATAATAATTAACATGACCTAATCTACCATGTCAAACATTCGATATCTCTAGCATGTAAACAGAAGATGTACTCTTATTGTTATCAATAACAGTCATTGCATTCATCTTAAACAAGCCATTGCTCAAATATTCTTTGTCCACATACATTCCACTCTTAAAGAGTGAAAATTTATTAGACTCAAAAGCCAACTTGAAACCATTCTTGCTCAACAATGAGCCAGATACAAGGTTCTTTTGAATTTCTAGCACATGTAGTATATCTTTCAAAGTAAGAAACCTGCCCGTAGTTATTTTGAGCACAACCTTTCCAATTCCTTCAATTTTAGAGGTTAAGGAATTTCCTATGAAAATTTTTCTTCTATTATCCACAGGATTATATATAGAAAACATTTTCTTTTTTTAACATACATGGCGAATAACCCTAATGTCCACCCACCATTTCTTGGTATTTCCTCCTATCAAGTTCACTTCAAAAATCAAAGAAGAAAGGTTCATGTTGGTTTGAGCCACAATAGGATTCAAAACAATTTTGTTTGACATCTGTGTTCAACAAAATTCAAACAAATTGTCCTTAAACTCAGCCAAGTTTAAGAAAATAACCTCCACACGTTACTGTGCAAAAGGAAAGACAAGCTAACTATCACACCGAATTGCAGAAAAGGAGCACGCACAGTACAAACAAACTAAATAACAAAGTCTGAACAATGCCCAGCCAAGCAAATAAGACAAAAAAGGCCTAAACTTATATAATAATCAAGAAGTAAGAGATCAACAATAAACAGTATATATAAAACAAATACTACAATCAAACACGATATTCAACGATTACAATATTTAAAGTTCACAATTTTAACTTTATAAAATAAACAAGTATATAGGTATACATGAAAACCGATAAACACAAACCCAGTTTTGCCAGATTTTGCACATAGTAAAACAATTGCCGATTAAGTGTTTTTCAACCAACACAAAATTCCTTTCACCGTCAATCACAAATGTAAATTAAAATATATGAATCTGTTTTAATGGTGTGTTTAGTTGGGGTGAAAATAGGGAGAATAGAAAATAAAGAGAGGAAAATAAGGTAAAAAATACTGTTTCTCACTGTTTGGTTGAAGAAGGAAAATAGGAGAGACAGAAAATAGGGGAGAAAGTTTTCCCTTTTGGGCCAACTTTTGTTATCTTCCCAAATTGGGAGGAAAATGAGGAGGGAAAAGTGCTAAAAAAATGCATTTTACACAAATACCCTCTCACCTACCCCTCACTTTATTTCTAACATATTATGTAACAAGAGTATAATAGTTAATTTATATAAATTATACTTTTCATCATTCCCTTTTTCTCTCCAACCAAACAAAAGAGTTTTTCATCCTCCCACTTTTCCACTCCTCCAACCAAACGGACCCTAAGATTGTTGGCTATATTTCAACAATTTACTTTGTGATAAAGCAAAAGAACAATACACAGATTTAAGAATAAGCAATAACACAAATAGATATGATAGGCAAAAGCAATAAACAAATAATAAATATATATAAGAAGAAATCTGTAAATAATTAAAAACTCACAGACCAAATGCGTAAAGAATGAATGATTCAGATCAAGTCTTCTGTTTGACACAATCTCCTTAAAGTATATTTTGCCCCTCACACAATCACTGTGGTGCTTTGAGACTCACGGATGTCTGCCTCCTAGGATAAAATGATCCACAGCACGAAAATGAAATACACAAGGTCTTACTCTGCGAATTACTCAATATCTCTTACTCTCTCTTTGACACAAAATGAATGCAAAAAATATTCTCACTGGGAGAGTTTTTCTGAAAATTGTCTTTATTCATGAATGAGGGACTATGAAATTATATGTAATTTAAAACTGAAACACTGTTTCAGAGATAATTGCTGTATATAGACTTACAGACTCAAAAATAAAATAATAAAACATTATTATTAATTGGATAAGTGGGCCTAGTTCACACATGCCTAACATCCAGCTCAAACTCATATTCTCTATCATTTCCAATGTGGGACTCAAGGATTTTTACCACTTATAATAACATTTTCAAATGAACATAGAAAATATCAATTTCTTATTTAATCCATGCTATTTTTCCAACATTAGGTTCTCCTTCCTGTTCTCAGAGTCATTATTTTGTATTATATAAACTATGATTTGTTTTATTGCTTAACTAAGAGAAATCATAACTTTTGTATAACAAAGTTTGTCCCTTCGGGGATATCCAATAAAATTGGAATGATATGACAAGGTTTGTAAAAAACGTCTAATAGTTTGTGTGTCACACAAAGAATTCTAATTCTTGCATGACACACATATAGAGAGAGCAAGTACACACGGCAAAGAGATAGAGAAAAAAAGAAAGAAAGAGAAGCACAGATAGAGAGTAACACTGGCAGAGGAGGAATACGAAGCATAGGTATATGGGATTTCAGCAGTCCCTTTCTTCTCTAAATCTCTCTCTCTCTCTCTCTCTCTCTCTCTCTCTCTCAAATATGAATTTTTGTTTGGTAAAACAAATAGGGTTGGGTTTCATGAGGAGTTCCTAACTCCATACATGAAACTTTATATAAGAGTCCTTGATGAAAATTGTTAACTAATGTTTAACAATAATTGTTAGATTATGTTTAACAAACGTTGTCAAATTATGTTTAACAAACATTGTCAAATTATGTTTAAAAAGAATTGGTAAATTAGTCAAATTCGTCAAACATAATTTCACCCATAAGCTTTTTGGCGTATGGGTTTTATTTATGTGAGTAATTCCCATTCAATATAATATATCTCTTAATTACAATCCCTTGTCTCAAGGGAAGACCCTTTGATTCCAACCATGTCGTTTTTATACATAAGTTTATTTATTTATTTTTTTTATATTTAAGGAGATATGTGTTTTTGTTTATTTGTGGCTGCACCTAACAATTTGTTTAGGTTGCCTACGTACCCTTGGTGGGGATCAAGCCATTTCGTAGTTCTTATTTTTGAGATCTTAGATTTAAAGTCCCAAACATGGTTTTATCCAATTTTAATGGGTCTTTGGGTATCAATTTTAGTCTCATGGACCATGCTTTTATGACAATCAAGCAAATTTCTTTTTCTTTCATTTGCGTATTTGTCGAAGTTTTAATAATATCTTGATTGAAATTCCCAAATTTAATTAAGGGAATCATTGTGAACATATTTGGAATTAAAATTTTCCCCAAATCAATTTTATGGTCAATTTATTTTAAAAATTATTAACTTTAAAGAATTAATAATCCCAAAGAATTAGTCACAATTAATTTGATAGAGTCAAGGACTCCATTAATGGGGTGGAGTCAAGGACTTCATTGATGAGATAGAGTCAAGGACTCCAATTAATTTGGTAGAGTCAAGGACTCAATTGATGGGGTAGAGTCAAGGATTTCAATTAATTTGGTAGAGTCAAGGACTCCATTGATGGGGTAGAGTCCAGGACTCCATAAATGGGGTAGAGTTAAGGACTAAAAAAAAAAGCGTTACACCACAACTTAAGAGAATTTTTATTTGGTAATTTTCAAATAAGATTTAAGAGTCAGGGACTCTTGTATAAAGCTTCATGTATAGAGTTAGGAACTCCTCATGAAACCCAACCCTATTTGTTTTACCAAACAAAAATTCAACCTTGAAGAAGGGTGAGAGAGAGATTTTGATAGTGCCAAGATGAGAGAATTTTTATTTGGTAATTTTCAAATAAGATTTAAGAGTCAAGGACTCTTATATAAAGTTTCATTTATGGAGTTAAGAACTCCTCATGAAACCCAACTCTATTTGTTTTACTAAACAAAAATTCATATTTGAGAGAGAGAGAGAGAGAGAGAGAGAGAGAGAGAGAGAGAGAGATTTAGAGAAGAAAGGGACTGCTGAAATCTCATATACCTATGCTTCGTATTCCGCCTCTACCAGTGTTACTCTCTATCTATGCTTTCTCTTCTTCTTTTTTCTCTCTCTTTATCTCTTTGCCCTGTGTACTTGCTCTCTCTATATGTGTCTGCCTTTACTTTTCTTTTCTTTTTTCTTCCTCTCCTCTTCCTTTTTTTTTTTTTTTTTTACGTGACTTTCTCTATTTATAGAGAGATTCCTAGAGAAACTGCCCCTTATTCTTCTCTCAACTGATCAGCTCATTGAGCAGTTTTTGTCAGTTTTTCTCCACAACTCCTAAGTTCATGATGAGCCGTGACCCACTTTTCAGCTTTTTTCTCTTTTTTTTTTTATTTGTTCCGTTGCTTTTTAAGCTCCTCCTTTTTAGTTAGTAACAACCCACTTTCACCAAACTGTGTTCCTTACTTTCTGGTGGTGACATTTTCTTATTCACTTTTCAGCTTTTAAATTTTTTATTACTATTTTTTTTTTGCTTCTGCCCGTAGCATCTTTTCACACTTTTTCTTTTTTATTTATCTGTATATATTAAGAGGATTTAGAAAGTTAGTTATTGCTATTTTTTCTGTCAAAAATACCCTTAAATTAATTAACCAACAACTTCAAAATGGGGTTAAAATAATAAATTCCTACTTCTACGTTGAAATGCCTTCATGCTTTTAATAAACTCCTATTTTTACGTTGATTTTAATTCCTACTTCTACTCACTAACTCCCTACAAAATAGGATCACTCCTTTGTTAGTTTTAAAACTCCTGCAATCTACAAAACTCACCCACATATTCATTTTTTTTTTTTTTTTGCAATTAGAAAAAGTAGAAATCTCAAATTATAATAAATACAAATTATTAATCTTTACCCAAAAAATAAAAAAACCTCTGAGCACGCGCGTGATTAATCTTTATCCAAAAAATAAAAAAGCCTCTGAGCACGCGCGTGAGCGCATGCTCAGAGGCTAGTTTATTTTATTAGGGACAATGGCAGACTTACTTAATGCCATGTCCACCGTCCCTTATATTTCTCCCTCAAGTCTTTTCTTATAGCTATAGAATTCTAGCATAGTAGATTAGTGAGTCTTCCCGTCATGTGGGCTTCTTCTTTTATATATATATATATAATTAATTAATTATACCAACTTTTTTGTAGACCGCTACGTTTGGTCCATAAGTTATAACGTGGCACCTTATTTTTAATGATACATTTTTTTTAGTTTCAACAGTTTGCGACAAAACCATAGCCATACAGTCAATTGCATATTGCTCTCAAGTCTCAAAGTCTCGACATTATGAAATTGTCATTCTCAAAAAAAAAAAAATTATGAAATTATAATTTTATAAATATCATGGGGTGTGTTAAAAGTAGAACAGGAAATTATGCATACTACAAAAAAGTTAATACAAGAAGGACAAAATTTAGATACAGTATTTAAATATTGTTCCTTAAGTTCATTTTTTGAAGATTTAATCATATGATTTTTTTTTTATAAGATAGAAGTATATTTTTAGTTAAGTATAGCAACATGGTTGAATATTAAGAGAAGAACCTAAGAAACAACATCTAAGTAATCTGTACCTAAGTTTTGCATGACAGGACCAAGAGAATTCATGAACACTGCCTCCATTTTATTCTTATTGTATCAAAAAAAAAAAATATTTAAAGAGATTTGTTAATTATTTTGTGCGATTTTTTCCTCTTAAAATTATCTCTATAGGGTCAATAAAGTTTCAATAAGAGATTTGTTAATTCTTATTGTATCAATAAAATTATTTTGTGCTAAAATAAAGTTTCAAATTTTTGAAGAAATAAATAAAAATTAAATGGGTCAATTTGATTCCTTCAATTAGGAGCGTTCATTGATAAGTAATACCTGACCCACTGTGTCTGTGGGTGAAGTTTTTTAAAATTTTGAATTTTCAAACGATTTTTGAATTTTACAAAATTTTACCCGTAAATCCTTATGATGGTTTTATCCTCAATCTAAGCCTGAGCCATGCTTTCAAGTGTTACAAATAAACAAAGGTCTAAAGAGACGAAGATAATTGAAGCAATTTAGATTAACATCTCAAACGTAAACTTTTTCGTGTTACACAGCAAAGTACATGCCCAGCTTTCTGAAATTGCTACTTACCCAGCTTTTTGAATAAGAAATTAACGTCAGTTTCACTTTAAAGAATTTGTTTGTTTTAAAGTGAGCAAAAACTTTTATAGATCTTAGCAGAAAGTTTGTTCAAAATTAAGTAAATAACAGTATTTTTTTACTAACTCTAATGATCCATCATCCGTTTTTATGTATTTTTTGGAAGTTAATAAAAAAAAATTGTTTTAATTTTGGGTAAATTTTATTAACCTCCCTTGAGGTTTGTGTTAATACCAAATAGGTCCAATACATTTCAAAATTGACCAACTTGGTCCCTAATGACAACTAGTCCCTAAACGGACCAAACGCCCCGTTAGTGATATTCTCTTCTTTCTCTCACCTTCGTCTTTGTCTCTCTGACCGAAAATACTCAACCCAAATCTTTGAATCCGTAAGAACAGTACCGAAATCTCACTAAAGATCCCCTAAAAATGCTACAAAAAGCTCATAAAAATCACTCTTTCAAAACCCATTAATTCACTTGTAAACCCCCATTGAAATCTCTTGAAAAACTCGACAAAAATTCCTAAAAACTAGAAAAAATCACAACCAAATAACACACAGAAAATCAATACAAAACCACCAAGACCCCATTGTAAACATCATAATAGAAACCAGAAAGGAAAAAAAAAAAAAAAAACACCACACCACGAGATTGGGGTCATCATCCCCTAAAGAACATTGCCCAAATTTGAAATTTTAAGCCCATGCTGAGATCCACGCCGCTGCTACAAAGACAATGGAGAGATCTAGATCGAAGCACCATCACCATCATCATCACCGCATGGGTTTTGATAAGAGAGAGAGAGACGAGAGTTTGTTGATGGCAACAAACTTGGTGGGAATCAAGAAGACCCTTGCATGTTGGTTTTGCTGACATCAATGATTGAGCTTATGGGTTTTGCCAGTGACCATGGTTCTATGAGAGAGAGAGAGAGAGAGAGAGAGAGAGAGAGAGAGAGAGAGAGAGAGAGAGAGAGAGAGAGAGAGAGAATATAAACTAACGGTATTGGAGTTGTTTAGGGACCAAATTGTCTTTGGGGACTAACTTGGTCAATTTTGAGATATATTAGATCTGGCTGGTATTAACCCAAATCTTAAAGGAGGTTAATGAAATTTATCCTTTACTTTTTAATTTGTTTTGTTTTGTTTTTTTTTTTTGTTTTTTTTTTTTTTTTTGTTTTTTGTTTTTTAACGTTGCGACAAACATTAGAAAATACTCTGTCAAACATTGTAAAAGGAAAATATTGAACAAACGGAGCTTTAAATGATAGTGGCTTTCAAGTATTACAAATACACGAGAAACTAAAATGATAACCAGAAGAAAATTACACAGATGTAGAGAGAGCACGCGTTGCTTAGAGCTTGGCTGATTGTGTACAGAACGCTATCTCAGTAGAAAGAGAAGTGCACAGAAACGTTTGGATGTTTTGGGGGCTTTTTTGAAGCCTATATCAAACTGTTGCCAACATTAAGCTTCACATCAAACCAAATTTAGTTATGAACAAAACAATTTACTTGAACTTACCTGGATTTTTAAACAAACCACTTTAAATAAACACAGTTCCTTTAAAAACCAGATTACTATTATAATAAGTATGAGTATGACAGAAAAAGAGAATCACACTCGGGAGGTGTGTTGCTTTTGAAACCTACTTCAAAAATGTGCTGGAAGTATCTGTGTTTAGAAATAAAATAAGACTAGTTCAAGCAATCAGCCAAATGATGCCAACTCCTCGCCCTTACGAAACCTTAAAGGCAAAGATTCCTCTCCTGCCATCTATGTCTCCAAAAGATAACCACATCACCAAATCCAACCCATAAAGAGCCATTCAAAATTTAAAACATACCTAATAGTTTACTAATATTCCACATGTTCTAGCTGTCAAAAGCATATTCCAAAATGACATTTTGAATTGTATCGCATTTATATCAGAAGAAGTGACAGAAATTCAAATGAAACCCACAACATATAGGTGATAACGAAACGTTCAATTGGCACACAAAAGGTTCATATTATTGAAAATGATAAACAGTCAGAAACGAAAAATAACAATACTACTAGACAATCGAAGATAGACCAAGTATTTGACAAATAGATTGGGAATCGAGAAAAATTTCTCTACGGGACATGATTGTTCTTGCTTCAACCCATTTGCTGCAATATTGTCTCTCATTAGAAGCAGGCATCCAAGAGACAGCAACAGCACAAAGCAGCCAAACTGAAACAATCAGGGGAATGCAATCATAATTAGTACCAGTACTACTTCATGTATGCAAATTAATTACCTAGTAATATCTAAAACACGTTGACCAAATAAGCTATAATTGAGTCTTGTTCATGATCATGAGTGTGCGTGCTAATGACATAGGTTATAAGCAATAATAAATAAGGTCATGCTAACGAGCGTCCTTAGGGCATTGGTTAATAATCCAGTTAAAGAAAGTTTTTATAGAAAAAAAAAAAGTGATTAATATTTTAACAGTTTTTTTCATTTTCCATAAAAGTAATGTCAAAATTTTCTTTAACTGAATTGTTAACCAATACCCTAAGAACACTAGTTAGCATCTTCTTAATAAATATAACTCAATTATTAGTTGTAGTGCCTGTTTTACAAGAAAGAAAAACACATTTGTCAATAGACTCAATAATTCATTAATTTGCAGCAAGCATAAATTCACTGTAATTAAAAATAGTATACTACTACTCCATAGAAAACATCATTTAATAGAAATATTAATTACGTCTTAACTTTCTCTCTCTGTCTCTCTCTCTCTCTCTCTCTAAGGACTCTCCTTAATAAAAATAAATAAAAAGCAAGGCAGGTGAACCTAAGAGCATCCGCATCTCAAATTCTAATTCTACTCTATTTTACCATTCCAAAAAGCCATTTTATCAATTATACAATACAATTTTGTAACACTCCCAGCATCCCAACTTTTATTTTCCTATTCTACTCATTAAAATAATATTTCTACCCAATAAAATAATATATCCCACAATCACCCTCATTTACAATACAACACAAGCCCACCACTGCTGCACTACACACACCTAACACCACCACCAACAACCTATAATCTATCGTCTAACACAAAAAAAAAAAAAAAAAGCATAGCAACCTACGGTCAAACCGATCCACGCCGATCCACCATCAAACCTACTATCGGAGCATCGATCCACGCTGATCCACCATTAAACCCACCATCGGAGTACCAATCCACCATCAAACCCACCATCAGAGCACCGACCCACCATCAAACCCACCATCAGAGCTCCGATCCATGCCAATGCCACCACGATCCACCATCGAAACTTAGCCCCAAACCCACAGCCAAAACCGATTAGTAAACCCATCAAACCATCAAACCCAACGATCAACCCATTCAAAAAATCCACCAGAGCCATCACTAGCAAACCCAGCCCGCCGATCCACGCGGATCCCAACCCACCACCATGCCCAGATCAAACCACAAACCCAACCCAGCTCTGGTGCAAGTATTGAACGATAAAGAGAGATGTGAGATGAGAAAGAGTGAGGATTGAGGGACGAGCTCTGTGAGAGAGAGAGAGAGAGAGAGAGGAAATGAGAACCACTAAGCATAATATAATATATTTCGATTTTACAATAGTGCCACAGTGAGAATTGCACTGTAGCATAATTCCAAATTTTTATACAATACTTGGGTTTTACAAGTTCTGATGGAGGGAGAATTTTGGGTTTAAATGCTAAAACAAGCTTACATTTAACATTAAGCATGCCCAGTGCGGATGCTCTAACCAGTGGCCAACTTTTAACAATGCCAATTAGTTAAATAGATATAAATGCAGGCCCCCCCCCCCCCCCCCCCCCCCAACACACACACACACACACACACACACACACACACACACACAAGGTATTTTCAACTTTTTCTTTTTTCTATTTTGAAGTTCAAAATTAGAATCAAATTTGTACTAAGAAAGAAAAGCAATCCCTCCATAGCATAATTTCTTTTTTTTTTTAGATCTCTAGAAGACAGAAATTCAAATTAAACTCTGCAAACTTGAATTTTTCTTTTTAATTAAAAAAAAAAAAGTTATCCTTTCTTTGGACTGATCTTCAAAAGTATCCTGTGTCGCCGACAGAAGATATTAATCCTGTGATTCTAGAAACATAAGTACAAACTCTGACAAAAAACCTCAATAAATCGAAAAATATCAGACTGGCTCGATTCCCCAAAAAATAGAAAACCTAACTGCCAAATCATGTGAGTGTGACAAGACAAGACCACACCACACCACCCACGTGCGGCGGCGGGCGAGTTGACTCGTTCTAAACCCCAAAACCCGATCTGGATCTGAGTCAACGAAAAGAAAAGAAAAGAAAATTTTAGAAACAATCGAAATAATCCCAAAAATTAAAAGGATTCTGTTAACGTGTGTCTAAGAGCACAATAATATATCAATTTTGAAAAAAAAAATTGTGAAAATTGAAAAGGTTTTAACGGCTTTTTAATTGTCGAGAAAATTTATCTAAAAATGGGTGGATTAACCAGACCCAAATTAAAAAGCATATTACCAGCCTTCCATGCAGCCAACACTGCTACTCTGTTGTTGAGGAGGAGGCTGTTGATACTGAGGACCATAGGCTGGAGGTGGAGGATATCCTTGTTGCGGATATCCCTGTTGTGGTGGATATCCCTGTGGTGGATATCCCGGTGGTGGATAAGCGTCCTTGGGATATCCCTCAGGTGGATAACCTTCAAAATTCAATAGATCCACAAAATCAGATCCAAACAATCAAAATTTAAGGAAAAGAACAGAAACCAAACAACAAACAAACAAACCTTGTGGGGGAGGAACCCCAACAGGGGGTTGTTGCTGATTGTAATAACTCATTCTTTGCTTTGTTGCTTCGACAAGTTTCTGAGTATTAGTTTTGAGCTTTTGGGTGTTCTTTGTATCTGGGTTTTCTTTGTTTTTTTATATATGGTTTGTTGGGAGAGATATTGGAAGAGTGTGTTGTGAATTGTGATGAGAAAAAAGGAGTTGGAACCGAGGAAGGTTTGTCTAGTACTTCTGGTGTTTTTGTGTTTTTATATTTATAAAACAGAAATTATAGCTAAAACTATTTCTGATAATAATTGTTGGACACGTTAATAAAGAAGTGGTATTATTAGGTATATTTATTTATTTATTTTATATATTTTTTTAATTTTAAAAATCTAATTTATAAGTGAATAAGTTAATTTAAAAATTAATAGGAGAGTAGTCCTATTTTTTAGGCAATATTTTAGTGAGAGTTAAAATTGTATTTTTATTGAATTGTCCTTTAATTTTGTCTCTACTTAAACATAAGAATGTAAGAGCATTTTTGAATTAAAAAAATAAAAAATCTAAATATAGAAAGCTCCTTAAATAATAGTAGACGTTAACGATGAGGTGGCATGATCAAGGACTGCGATTGATTGGATTGAATCGAAATGTGTGCTGCTATTTCGCAAAAACTCGTTGACACTGTGTCCAATACGCGTAGGGCAGAGTCTAGAAAAAAAAAAAAAAAATTTTGAGTCCTGTCAATATATATATATATATATATGTTAGATCTGTCTGCCCTGTACATCTAGAGGTTTAGTGACATAAATTTTCTAATTATTGAGGTAGTGTAATCTTGGCATGTTAGACAATAATAACTTTTTTTTCCCCTTTATAGATGTTAAGAAATTCAATACATAGAGTTTGTTCTATGATGATCATTTATTATCATTATACTAAGATAATATATATATATATATATATATATATGTTGAGAAAGATATCAAGATAACATCTTGATATCTTAATAAGTTATAAAATTATCATGCACTCTTAGTGCGATAGTCATTTCATGAGTATAAATACTTTTAGATTTCTACAAGAGAATTTTACATTAATATAAATTTAGATTATGTTAGAGTAGAATAATATATCCTTAATATTGACTCTTTTGTTATAACAGATTTGTACCTCAATCGACAAATCTTGAACGGTGAAATTATAAATATAAATATAAATATATATATATATTATTTTCATTTCAATTTGGTTAGCAAAACAAAAATTATTTTTAGGCCGTAAAAACTCAAAAAAAAAAAAAATCTTGTTGTTGACCTATTGTATTTTTTTATTAATTTTGTTGGTACCGGTCAGAAACTCATAATTGTTGAGAATTAGAAGGGAAATTTCTAAATCATATCATCTATTATATATTGAAAGCAAAATCATATCATATCTTTTTTTTCTTTCTTTTTTTTGGTTTAGAATCATATCATATTATATTATATCATACTAAACTCGTTATACGAGCTTTGCGTGTGCAATAATGCTCTTTTTTATTTATTTGTTTTTTTAGTTTAGTATTATAATGTTTAAAAGTGATATATAAATAACTATGAATATTTTTTTTAAGAAAGAAATAAGATAATATAGAATAATGTTTCAAAATGAGATTGAAATAGTTTCTTAAATTTTAAGCTAAATGGAGAAGATAAAGGAAAAAACCTAAAACGTCAGAACAGTAAATTACTCTTTTAACTGGTTTGTATTTTTTAATTTAAAATTATTTAACTAAAAGAGATGGTATTTTAGAGAGTTTAAGAATTTGTGTGAGGGTATTTTAGTACAAAAAATGTTGAAAACCAAGGCCCAAAATAGCATAATGGACTTAGAAGCCATTGTTGAGGCCAAAAAAGTTATAACACCAAGGCCCAAAATAGCATTATGGGTGCACTCTATGGAAAATGATATTAAAAGGGTTAAGCTCATCAAAAGTGAAAATGATGGTAAGCCCAAGTCCATTAAGAAGAGATTTAAAGCCCAAAACTCATGAAGAGACAGGCCTTAGGACCCACAAAGTGGAGGGAAGAAAGGAAAAAACCCAACCTGCCAAGATCAGAAAAAAGGAGTCCAGTGGAAAAGATTGGGCCGGGATACCAGAGGCTGCCGGGGGCTTGGGATTCTCGGGACGTGCAGCACAGCTAGGATGAGATTGAGACAGCTCAAAAAAGAGTACTCAGAAACACGAGGAACGAAGAACAGATACGTCCTTCTTAATCACCCAATGATGCAGAAAGGAATCAGAAAACTTGAAGACTAACAATTCATGAACAAAGGGCTGGTACCTCAGGGAACCCAGGAAGAAGAACCATGAAGGGAAGTAGCTAGGAAAACTTTCAACCTAGTAGGAATGGAATCAGCTCACTTTGGAAAAATGACAAAAGGAAAGGCAGCCAAAAGGCTGAGTCTGAAAATGTGAGGTTTAAAAGCCTTGAAGGAAGAGATATTAGAGGTCAACTCTCTAGGGACACCCCAGAACGAAAAGTCAGCCAAAGGCTTTTGGGGAAAAAGCACCAAAAGAAGAAAATTATGAGAAAACAAGGAAGGGATCAGCCACCAAAGTTGCTGACGCAATAGGGGCTTTAGTACCCAGGGGAGCAAAGGAGGGGAATCAGTGGTACCTCGAAATCCTGAAATGACACTATAAAAAGGGAAAACAGCCAACACTGAAGGGGCATTTCAGCAAGAGGGAATCTAAACAAAATCATTGAGAAAACTCTGTCAAAAAACTGAGAGAGAGTGGTAAAAGAAAGAGGAATATCGCCCGGTATCCTGAAAACGACCACTATAGAATATACTTGGAATCAAAGAGATTCAAACTTTGCAAGTCTTAGAGGTTTAGATAGCCATCTAAGTCTGTAATTTTTGAGCTCATAAGGACCTTGTTACACGTCTTAGTGAGCACATTGTAATTTACAACTAATGAAAGTAATGAAATATTTCATAGCATTTTAGGGATCCTTAACAATTATTTTGTCTCTCTATCTTTATTACGTCGTTCCTTTATTGTTTCTTGTTGTTCAATACATATGTATTCTCGCTTGCTAGTATGTATATATTGTAGGATTTTGCTCTGTGCACCACTTAGTTTGTAAATAGCTCACTTAGCTGCAGTAAACCAAGCCTAGTCCTTTTAAATAACAACCTAAAGGCCCAGGATCCTTGCTTCAATTTGGGCCTGAACACTGTTCGAAAAAGGGCCCTCACAGCCGTGAATGACTTTTTTTTCCTAATACATAACTTTATCCTAATAATTCATACTCTCTTATAATTCCTAAAATGATTAGAAATCTAAATTCCTCATAATTGAAATCTTTCTATATATATTCCTAGGCATAGCTTCTTCTTCTTCTTCTTTTTTCTTTCTTTTTTTGGGATAGAAACAAAGCTTATTCTTCTAGTCAATTTTTCCCTCCCTAGTTATCAATAACTCTTATTCTCATAAAATTTATATGTTGTTAAGCTAGAAATCTAACAATCTTTTGTTTTTATCTTCTTAATACTTAGGGAATTTGATGTTTATAAAAGTCATAGTAGAAATTGATAGTGTATCAAAATCAACCCAACTCCACACTCATCCGTGTGGCTCGTCCAAGCAAGGAATAGAGGATGACTTAGGCTGGAAAACTCGTCCGTATCATGGTCGTCCGTCCATGGAGACCCTTGGACGGCCTACGAGGACTCCAGGTGTTGTTACCTTATGCAATCTCTGGATGAGGTCCATATCCTTGTTTCAGAATGCAAGTGGTCCATATCCTTGTTTCAGAATGCAAGTGCAAAATTTAAGGTTATTACCACGAAACCACCTCTAACGACAGTTTTGGAATGTATGACCAAATAAAATAACTTCCATAGCAGTTATGGAAGTTAACTCCGAACTTTTTGACTTCCTCTAACATAGTAGAAGCTATTGAGTAAGTAACTGCTCACGGTGTGCACTATATAAACAATCATTGCCAACAAAAAAAGGTACGGAGATCATTTTCCAAGTAATTTGGAATTCTAGAAGTTAAGAGATATACTAACTTTATCATTGGAGGATTTTTTGCCAGTCTTTCCCTGTCACCTTTGATAGTGTGTTCATCTCTTCAAGTTTTTCTAGATTATCTTCTCACCATTGAAGCTCGAAGCATTCAATCTACTGATTTTACGTTGTATCATTAGTTGGCGTCGTCTGTGGGAAGGAAAGTTGTGTTTTACAATTCATCTTCTTTCAACAAAAGGCTGTATGGTTCGGACAAGATCAAGGGCTACTAGCCCAGGCCACCAAGAGAGTAGGGATGCCTCTAGCAATCCCAACCGTGATCAACAATTAGCGTCTATCGCTTAACTGCCTTCCATCCAACATATACAATCTATGAAAGGTTCGAGGAAGGACAAGCCCAGAGTCAATAAGATAGAGGAAATGTTGAGCCCGAAAGCTAGTCAAGGGGTATTGCTTCACGAAGGGTGCTACACTTGGAAATAGAAATGGACCAGATGCGAAAGGCTATGGACGAGATGAAGAAGAACATGAGAAGGGCAAATCCCGTAGAGGATTTGGTTCATCGAACAGACTCCCCTTTTACGGCTTCTATCAATAGTCATCCCCTTCCACCTAAGTTCAAAATGCCTTCCTTGGACTCATACGATGGACACGCGATCCTTGTAATCACATTGCAACCTTCAAAACTACAATGCACCTTCAGGGAGTTCCAGACGAGATTATGTGTAGGGCTTTCCCTACTACACTTAAAGGACCAGCACAGGTGTGGTTCAGCAAAATACCTCTAAACTCTGTAAGTTTTTTTGAAGAATTAAGTAAATTGTTTGTCAATAATTTTATTAGAGGACAAAGACACAAGCGCTCCTCGTCTAGCTTGTTAACCATAGAGCAAGGGAAAAATGAGAGCTTGCGGTCCTTCATTACTCGTTTTAACAGGGAAGCCCTAACGGTAGACGAGATGGATGATAAGCTGTTGTTGGCAGCCTTCCATAATGGAGTTAATTTAGATATCTTCATTCATAAGCTCTACAAGCAAGAGCCTCAGACCATGGCTGAACTCGTCCATTCAGCCCAAAACTTCATGAATGCTGAAGATGCAATTATAGCCAAGAAAATGAAGAAATCCGAGCGAATGGAAAGAGACGTCCCTCGTCACTCGGAGCAAGGCCCTCGTCCAAAGAAAGCCCAGACAGGGGAGAAAAAGGATTGAGACATCAGGAAGCCAAGTTCGTCTTCGAGGAGAAGCCAGCACTACATGCCTTTGAATGTTCCACTCGACCAAGTGCTCATGCAAATCAAGGATGACCCATCCCTGAAATGGCCAAAAAAGATGAAGGGAGATCCCAACAAGCGCAACAGGAATAAATATTGCCGTTTTCACAGAGACCATGAGCATGACACGGACAAGTGCTTTGATTTGAAGCAGCAGATAGAAAATCTCATCAGACAAGGAAAATTGAGAAATTTCCTTGGACGAGATCACAAAGATGAGAAGTTGAAGGGGAAGTTGGAAGAGACGCCATGACCCCCACTAGGAGAAATAAGGGTGATCATAGGAGGAACCTCAGCAGGACAATCATCCAAGTCACAGAAGACGTACCTAAAAGTAGTGCAGAACGTCCAGCTCTTCAGACGATCCCCCAGGACGAGGAAAACTGAAGAACAGGCTATTACTTTCACCGATGAGGATGCTGATAGAATTCACCACCCTCATGACGACGCGATCGTCATCACTTTACTTATCACAGATTATACGACCAGAAGAGTGTTAGTGGACAATGGCAGTTCGGCAGACATCTTGTATTACCCCGCTTACCAGCAAATGAAGCTTGGACGAGATCTACTTCATCTAGTGAACTCACTTTTGGTGGGGTTCGGGGGAATGAAGGTACAACCCGTAGAATAGTTACATTGCCTGTGGTGGTTGGGGCATATCCACAATAGATAACCAAAGAAGTAAAGTTCCTCATGGTGGACTGTTCGTCGTTGTACGATGCCATCATTGGAAGACCAACTCTGAATAGCTAGAAGGCGGTAATGTCTACCTATCACCTGTCAGTCAAGTTCCCTACAGAGTACAGATTGGGAGAAGTGCAAGGGGATCAGCTAGCAGCAAGAGAATGTTATTTGGCTATGCTAGCTATGGACAAGCAAGTTCAAGAAATGAGTATTAAGGAAAGAAGAGTCGTTGTGGAGCCCACTGAAATACTGGAAGACATTCCTTTAGACAAGAATAATCCCTAGAAGTTTCCTAAAATTGGGACAAGCATGAAGAAAGAGACAAAGCAAAAGCTCGTCCACTTCTTAAGGAAGAGTGTTAATGTATTTGCATAGAGTCATGAAAACATGTCAGGGATTGACCCAAATATCATCACTCATCAGTTGAATGTATACCCGTCTTACAAGCCCATCCGTCAGAAGAAAAGGGTCTTTGCTCCAGAGCGGGACAAGGCTATTAAGGAAGAAGTCCATAAGTTGACAACAACGCAGTTTATTCGAGAAGTCTACTACCCGGAGTGGTTAGCAAACATGGTGATGGTTAGGAAGGCAAATGGCAAGTGGAGAATGTGTGTAGACTTCACTGATTTGAATAAAGCTTGCCTTAAGGATAGCTATCCATTGTCGCACATTGATCAGTTGGTGGATTCAACAATGGGTCATCAGTTGTTAAGCTTCATGGACACCTTCTCAGGGTATAATCAGATAAAGATGGATGAGGCAGATCAAGAAAAAACATCCTTCATCACTAGTCAGGGTTTATTTTGTTATAGGCTAATGCCCTTTGGTTTAAAGAATGCAGGGGCAACTTATCAAAGATTGGCCAATCACATGTTCCAACCACAAATAGGATGGAATGTGGAGGTTTATGTGGACGATATGCTGGTGAAAAGCTTGGACGAGAAAAATCATTTGGACGACCTCCAGGAAACCTTCGACACATTAAGGCAATATAATATGAAGTTGAATCCTAGCAAGTGTGCTTTTGGAGTTTCGTCGGGAAAATTTCTTGGTTTTATGGTTTCACATAGAGGAATTGAAGCGAACCCCGACAAAATTCAGGAGATCCTGGATATGAAGCCACCGAGGAATATTAAAGAAGTTCAATCCCTCACTGGACGAGTTGTCGCTCTAAACGGGTTTGTTTTTAAAGCAACTGATAAGTGTTTGCCATTTTTCAAGGTTCTTAAAAAGGCATTCGAGTGGACGGATGAGTGTCAGAAGGCTTTCCAAGATCTCAAGACCTACCTAACCATAGCTCCACTGCTAAGCCCATCTGTGCCTAGTGAAGAATTATATTTGTATTTGGCAGTGGCCCCACATGCAGTAAGCTCAGCCTTGATCAAGGAAGAAGAAAAGATACAGAAGCCAGTCTACTACACAAGCTAAGCCCTGAGAGGGGCAGAAGGACGATATCCAATGATGAAGAAATTAGTCTTTGCTTTGGTTCCAGCTTCAAGGAAATTGAGGCATTATTTTCAAGCACACGTCATTATTGTCTTAACGGATCATCCATTAAAGAAGGCAATGAATAAGTTGGAAGTTGCAGGACGACTAGTTCAATGGGCTATAGAACTTAGTGAATTTGACGTCAAATACCAACCAAGGAGCGTGATAAAAGCACAAGTGTTGGCAGATTTTATTGCAGAGTTCACTCCTAGCTTGGAAGAGTCAGACAAGCCAGACAAACCTCGGAGATGGGTCATCCATGTGGACGGATCCTCCACACTACATACAGGGGGGATAGGAGTTATTTTGGAATCTCCGGAAGGGTTAGAGTTGGCCAAGTCTTTGGGAGTATAATCGCTACTTGTCCATGGAGATTCTTAGCTGGTTATAGGCCAAGTGAATGTAACATACGAGGTAAAAGAGGAACGCATGAAGAAATACCTTAATAAGGTAAGATGCCTTGTGAAAAAATTTAAGGAAACTAGTTTCATTCAGATACCAAGGGAGGAGAAAGTGAAGGCAGACACTTTAGCAAAAGAAGCCTCAACAAGTGGACAAATGGGCGAGTTTGACGAAGTCCAATATATGTCAAACATAGATCTTCCTGAGATATAGCAGATATAAGGTGAAGACAATTGGATGACCCCAATAGTGGCTTACTTAAAAGATGGACGCCTCTTAGAAGGAAGAGACGACGCCAGAAAACTAAGGATTAGGTCAACTAGGTACATCCTTATTGACGAGGTTCTATACAAAAGAGTTTTCTCCCAACCTTATCTAAGATGTTTAGCTCCAAACGAGGTGAATAACGTATTAAGAGAAGTTCATGAAGGAGCATGTGGAAACCACTCAAGAGCCAGATCACTCGTCCACAAGGTTATCCGTGCACGATATTATTGGCCTACCATCCAAGCTGATGCTAAGGCATATGTTAAAGTCTGTGATCAATGTCAACGATTCAGTAACGTTCCTAGACAGCCGTTGGAGTATCTTACCCCAATGATGGCCCCTTAGCCTTTTGCATAATGGAGTTTGGATATATTAGACCCATTTCCAACTAGAACCAGACAGATAA
The DNA here is from genome assembly GCA_033629205.1 of Lithocarpus polystachyus. Lineage (NCBI taxonomy): Eukaryota > Viridiplantae > Streptophyta > Magnoliopsida > Fagales > Fagaceae > Lithocarpus > Lithocarpus polystachyus. The sequence goes on along the minus strand of CM066172.1, from coordinate 36,315,548 downwards.
AGTTTTTGGTGGTAGGGATAGACTATTTCACTAAGTGGGTGGAAGCTGAACCCTTATCAAAAATTACATAACAAAATATCAAAAACTTCGTTTAGAAAAATATTGTATGTAGGTTTGGAGTACTAAGAGCACTAGTGTCTAACAACGGACGATAGTTCGATAACACACCCTTCAGGGAATTTTGTGAACAACTTCGAATCAAGAATCACTACTCCTCACCCTCCCACCCACAAGCTAACGGGCATGCAGAAGTAGCAAACCGATCCTTGTCGAAAATCATCAAGACTCAGTTTGAAGGGGCAAAGGGAGTGTAGCCAGACGAATTACCAGATGTTTTGTGGGCTTACAAAATAACAGCAAGGACCACTACAAGGAAAACTCCTTTCAAACTAGCTTATGGGAGCGAAGCAGTCATACCTGCGGAAGTGCACATGGCGAGCTATAGAGTGATGAAGTATCAAGATGAAGACAACAAGGAACAGCTTCGTCTTAACCTCGATCTGATTGACGAGGTAAGGATGGATGAGAAGCAGAGAACAACAAGGTATAAAAACCTTATGGCTAAGCAATATGATACCATGATAAAGCCCAAGTGCTTCAACATTGGGGATCTCGTCCTAAAAAAGGTTTCTTTGGCCACAAAAAAACCCGGCCCATGGGAAGTTGTGACCAAATTGGGAAGGACCTTACAAGATTATCAACTGCAAAAGGCAAGGATCCTATATTTTTGGAAGCCCTGGATGGACGGAAGCTTGAACACCCTTGGAATATTGAACATTTGAGAAGATACTATCAATAAAGAACGACCATGGACGAGCTTTGCCGTAGGACAAATGTCATGGACGTTTGAAGTAATTGTGTTATTTTCTAGTATTTGCTTATTACTACTCTGTTTTAGATGTATAAGTGTGTTACTTATGGACGAATTTGTGTTTAAGCATTTTTAATTCTCTAAAGGCGCTAGCTCTTAAGCATGTGCTATGCATGTGGACGAATGTTTACAAAGAGTGAATTTCCAAGTATATATATGATGTATTTCTAAGTATATGTATGATTGAATAGAAATCCATTCTTGTGATTTAGTTCGAAATAATCCACAAAAAACAAACCAAAGACGAATAAAATCCTTTGACGCAAGGATGTACCATCCATAAGCTTTCCTTAAAATAAGGATAAAGCAAAATAAGGCACATTCGTCCAAACCGAGAGGCGAGTTAAAGCTACAACGTGTTAACCCAGCCATGAGTGAGGGAATGCTCAACCTAGCCATGGACAAGGGAATGCTTAACCCAGACATGGATGAGGGAATGCTCAACCCAGCCCGAAGAAATGCACACATAAAATCCACTAGATATAAACTAAAATAGCCCAATCTTTGGACGAGTGGAAAAAAGTTGAATTTTTTTAAGTGGACAAAAATCAGCAACTTATCCAAACAGGCAAAGAATCATCCAACCAATGGACGAGAAATAATACTGAGTTAAGTGAAACCAACAAAAATAACACTATTCATGGACGAGTTATGTTGAATTCAAAGAACGAAAGAGGGAGCTGAACGTGAACAGGTCCTAACCATGGACGAGCCAAAATTAAGATTACTCTAGAATGCAAAAAAAATTCGTCCATACAATGTTTTAGTAAATAAAAGATAAAGTAAACATGCATTCATTAATAAAAAAGGGTGGACAACCTAAGTCCAAAAACCCTTATACAAAGTTGAAATGAACAAGGCAAATTGTTTAAAAGGTCGTCTTAAAACTATGGACGAAATAAATATACTTAAGTTACATCTAATGGTCCAAAACAACGGACCAAAAAAAAAGAAAAAAGGGAGAGAATCAAAATATAAAAAGCAGTCTTCACTGGGGAGGATCCATACTGGGTTGTCTTAGATTGGCTGGGCGGTGGCATCGTTCTCAATATTAACGTCTGAGCTCGTTTGGAGGAGGGAACTTGTAGTAGCACCACTAAGGTTGAGCTAAATAGAATTGAAGTCGAGCTCAGGGAAATTCTCTATGGCGTCCATCCTGAAGTCTTCAAACCCAGCTGCATAGTTGGTGTCCAATAAATCAATGTACTGTTTGGACGCCTTAAACTCTGCAACTGTGTCTCCCTTAGCTTTCTCAAGAAGGGCACTCAACTCGTCATTCCTCTTTTAGAGGTGATCAAGACGAGTGTCCTTCTCTATGACATTAGTCTTCAACTCTTCAATATAGTTCTGCAGCTCCTTTGCCTCGTCTTTGGCCTTAGCCGCCACCTCAGCCTACCTTTTACTCTCGTCCTCAACCTCCTGTATCCTCTTCTCTAGCAGGATCCTCGACTTGTCCACTTTCGTCACTTGTCTGGATGCAGCAATGAATTTAGCCATTGCCTGCATAAGAGTTGTTGTTAGATAAAGTGCATGATTATATTTTTGTTAAGACGAGATAAAAAGAAAGGGAGTGTACCTTAAAGAGGTCATGAACACCAGAGTACTCAAACTCCTTCAAAGACATGTCATAGCATGCCGCCACGTCTTGGTCAGTCACGGCCTTCTCAAACCTCTCCCAAGCCAAATCTTCATTTTCTATAAGGTTTTAAGGGATTCGTCGAGAAGGCTGGGATGAGACAAGCACCTGGGTAGTGGACGGGACATCCATGGATGGAGGATCAAGAGGCTCATAATCAACATCATGGATATGGACGGAGGGTTGCTGAGTAGGAAGGATAGGAAGGCTGGGCTTAAAAACCCCAGGCTTGGACGACCCATACTTAGCTTGTTTCCCCCTGCATCGACTTAGATGATTTTCCAAGTCAACCCCTTTGGAAAGACTTTTCCTTTTGTCACCTATTGATGGACAAGGCTGGAATTGAACCCTCTGCGTAACTACCTCGTCCACCACTTCTTGCCTTTGTTCTTTTTCATTGTTGCCATCCCTAAAAAAAAAAAAGGAAGAAAAAGTATGTGTTAGTCAAAAAAAAAAAAAAAAAAAAAAGAGAAAAAAGAGAAAAAAAGAGAAGAATAAAAAATGAAAAGAAAACTTACGTCTACGCACAGTGAGCTTGTGGGCAATGGCCTCAGCAGACGGCTCAGGGCCTAACCCCCAGGCAGCAAGGCGTCTAAGGTTAACCAAACAATGGAACGTCCTGTCCGTGTATAGACGAGCCTTTTGAACTCGTTCAAGATAGAACCTGTCCAAGTGAGGTCGTCTAACACCTAAAAAAAAAAAAGGGAGAAGAACTGTTAGATAAGAACGATAAAAAATAATAACAAATGAAAAATATTAAGATAAACAACCTCAAGCATACCTTCAGGACGAAGGTTCCCTAATTCTCCAGTATAGGGACCAAATGGATCCCTGTTAACCTCAACTGGGTTCCTAGCCCAGAAACCAGGGACGAAGAAGAACTTAGCCTTCCAGTTCCTATCTGAGGTAACTAGGGACTTTATCAATCTACATTCTTTCCTTTTGGCTGTGAATTGATAGAAGCCAAGGGATTGGTTAATTTTGGAAGGTTTGTAGCAATAAAGGAACTCGTCCACGGAAAGAGGATGGTCCCCCTCAAACGCCTCCCTCCAAAAAACTTGCATAGAGACAATTAGCCTCCATGCATTGGGATTGAATTAACAGATACCTAAGCCTAACCTAGTGAGCAACTCTCTAGCAAAAGCATTAAGAGGCAACCTCAAACCCCCCAGAAGGTAAGCCTTGTAAATACCAACACCAAAATGGGGTTGGCAACACCACTCACCACGCATAGGTACCCTAGGGTTTAGGCTATCAGGGATTTAGTACCAATCCTTAAGGGACCCTAATCTTTTCTCGTCTATCTTGGAGGCAATCCCTATAGCACAACTATAAATGATCTCAACCTCATCTTGGACAGTGGACGAGGGAGCATTTGTGCCAGCCCTTGACCCAAACTCAGTTCTCGTCCTAAGTTCTTCCTGAAGGACCTCCAAAGGAACTCTAGGGACACCAGACATGTACTTGTCTGTGGTGTTCCCCCCCACTACTACTGTTGCTACCACTACTGCTGCTATCACTAAAATCGCTAAAACTACTAGATTCATGATACTCATCTATGGCTTTTTCGACGCTATTGCTAGACAAGGAAATGACAACCTTAGTCATTTTTTAAGAAACATTAAAACCTGAGGACGAGAGTGAGGAAAGTACCTAGATCTAAACGAAGACTATGGATGAAGGAAACTTCTAGACGAGTCGCTAAGACGAGAAATGTCAACAGGAGAAAATTTTAGAAATAAGGAGGGTAGCGCAAGAATTCCACTATTTATAGGTGGAAGACTTTAGTACCCAAAACGGAACAGCCAACCAGAAGCTAACGCGTGGCACACTCCTCGAAAGTTGAGTCAACGCGAACATTCACCAACAAGACCGTGACACGTGGCGAACTTTGTCCCCGACAAAAACACACATGTCCAAAGAGTGGCATTGGGCTATATACTTCCCTGGACGACTCACGAACAAGGGGGCAACTGATAGTGTAGCAAAATCAACCCAACTCCACACTCGTCTGTGTGGCTCGTCCAAGCAAGGAATAGAGGATAACTTAGCCCGGAAAACTCGTCCGTATCAGGGTCGTCCATCCATGGAGACCCTTGGACGGCTTACGAGGACTCCAGGCGTTGTTACCGTATGCAATCTCTAGACGAGGTCTATATCCTTGTTTCAGAATGCAAGTGCGAAATTTAAGGTTATTACCACAAAACCACCTCCAACGACAGTTATGGAATGTATGACCAAATAAAATAAGTTTCATAGCAGTTATGGAAGTTAACTCCGAACTTTTCGACTTCCTCTAACATAGGAGAAGTTATTGAGCAAGTAACTGCTCACGGTGTGTATTATATAAACAATCATTGCCAACAAAAAAAGGTACAGAGATCATTTTCCAAGTTATTTGGAATTCTAGAAGTTAAGAGATATACTAACTTTATCATCGGACGATTTTTGGCCGGTCTTCCACGGTCACCTTTGATAGTGTGTTCATCTCTTCAGATTTTTCCAAATTATCTTCTTACTATTTAAGCTCGAAGCATTCGATCTACTGATTTTACGTTATATCATCAATTATTATTATTATTATTATTATTATTATTATTATTATTATTATTATTATTATTATTATTATTATTATGTTTTTGTTGTTGTTGTTGTTGTTGTTGTTGTTGTGTAACCTCATATATATGCACGGTTATAATTAAAAAAAAATTTCAATTATACAGTTCAAATTATATATTTTTTTATTATAGAAAATGTTGAAATTATATATGGTATTAGATAACACATTTTTTAAACCATAGATTTCTAAAAATATGTAATGGTTTATCATTATATATATTTATAAATATTATAATTTAATTGTATTTAGATTCATTGACTTTTACACAAAATAATTCACTTGTGACAAAAATTAAAAAAAAAAATTAGATGGACACGTGGCAAAATTGGACTCTAAATGAAATCCAATTTAAATCTAATTGGATTTGGACTCTTCAATATTTACACTCAATAATTCACTTGGCATAAAAATTAAAAATTGGATAGGACACATGGTGCACAATTGGACTCCAATTGAAATTTAATTTGGATTCTAATTTGATTTTCTCTGAGTTTTGGCTATTAATATATACTAGCATGTCCGTACTTACGCACGGAAATATTAACAATTGTGATGGTAAGATATTCATCTTGGTAGATTCAGTTTCCACAGTGAGCATTATGAATTGAGGTAACTTAACACTAACATTTAAAAATCAAATTTGACACATAGCACAAAATTAAACTACAATTAGAAATTGGACACATAGCACAAAATTAAACTATAATTAGAAATTGGACACATAGCACAAAATTAACGACAAGAACTGATCATTGAGATTAGGAGGCGCCAATAAAGCGGTAATGTATGAGAGTGTAAAGTAAGGAAGAGTGGGATTGAACATTATGTTTGAACCTGACCTTACTTTTAGAAATCCGAAAAGAGAAGGGGAAGGTAGTGTGTGGATCTAGTTGGTAGAAGTTGAGAGAGAGGGAGGAGACATGAGATAACAATATGGCATTAGGAAGAGATGATGTTTTATTTTATAGTCTTTTTTGTTGGACTCCTTTATTCTGGTAGTTGGATTAGAAGAGCTCCAAACTTTATTGAGTTCACCCATAAAAGTGTGTAGGTGAGATGTTCTTACTTAGGCCAATGAACATTATCATTGTGGTTTTCTTGGCTTTCGTGTTAAATATTAATACATCATTTATTTGAGCACAAAAATTAGAAAATTTAGAAAAGATACATGACACAAAATTGGAGCCTAATTTATAATCTAATTAGATTCATTATGGTTTTCTTGGCTTCCGTGTTAAATGTTAATACATCATTTATTTGGGCACAAAAAATTAGAAAATTTAGATAAGATACATGACACAAAATTGGAGTCCAATTTATAATCTAATTAGATTTTTTTTTTTTTTTTGAGTTTTGGTTAGGACAAGTGGCGCAAAATTGAGAATCTAAATCTAGACACATGGCACAAAATTGAAACTCTAATTTGGAATTTTATTTGAGTTTCTCTCTGCTTCACATATTATTATTCTATATATATATAGACTAGTTTGTAATCCCATGCATATGCATGGATACACTTAAAAATATACAATAAATGCATAATATAATTCTTATATATATATATATATAATTTAAATACTATTGATAGTCATTTTTATATTTTGTTAACTCTTAAAAAAAAAATTTGTAAGAATTTTATTAGATTTAATATGTAAATTGCCCATGTTTTTTTTTTTTTAATTATTGTAAAACACTTTTTTTTTACACGATTCATTATTCTAAACTCTTTGGTTTTTGTACTTAATAACTCACTTGGATGAATATTTATGATGTGGCCTCACATTTGATTATAGAATTTAGAAATAAAACTCTTTAAGAATAATAATTTATGACACGTGGCGTAAAATTGGAACTCTAATTTGAAATTGTAATTTGAGTTTCTCTCAACTTCACCTATTATATATATATATATATATATACCACTATTTAAGGGATTTTTCCTATTTGGATTCCTAGTTTTGGATAAGAATAAGTAATGTTTTCCCTTCCTCATTTTCATAAACCTAATTTTGTAATTGTATCAAGAAGGATGAGGAGAATAGATACCTAGTTTCAGGCACAAAGAAAACCATAGAGATAACCCATCCCAGTATCGCCTCTTTTCATAGTCTTTCCATAGTAGAATAACATTTCTCCATTGAAATGATATATATATATATATATATATAAATATATATATATATATTTTTTTTTTTTTGTGTGATTTTTAAAATTTGCTATAAGAATTTACACCATTGTGAAAATTGTGGGGTCTAACACCATGTGTCCAGCTTAATTCCTTAATTTTGCTACAATTATTAATAACATTTAGTCATCCACTTCAATCTCAATACAATATTTATGACTAGAATGTCATTGAAAGATGCAAAAATAGGTTGATCCCTCTTCATCTTTCTCTCTTTTGTTTTTGTTTTTGTTTTTTTGTTTTTTTGTTTTTTTGTTTTTTTTTTTGACTCATAAGCTCATTAGAATTGCCAGGGATTAGGGATAGTATTTTAATGCTAACACAATCAAACCCACAATTCCTGGATTACCTAATCCCCACTGAAAAGTTAGATTATATTTGGGCTTTAATGAATGATTTTTTTTTTTTTTTTGGTGGGTTTAGAGTCTTTTAGTGATATTATATAAATTATGCTATTGGATTGTTGATTAGCGATCATATATGAACTGACACCGTTAATAATCTGAATTTTTCATTTCACGTTTTATTAGTGGTGTATTTCACAATTTGCATTTCATCCAAATACTATCTTTTTGTTAATCAGGAAGAGCCTTTGGTTTCAAGTCCTTTTTGTTTACTAAAATTATCAATTGTTGATTTGTGTTCCTATATGTATATGTATATGCATATGTTTATGTTTATGTTTATTTATATAGTAAAATTTACCATTTAGAGTTAAATCCTCTCTTTATCACTAACTGAAATTTGATAACTTCGTTAATAGAAGCAATTAAGTACATAATGATACACTATTGATTTCTTCCCAATGTGTATGGGAAAAAAATGCCTCTTATATTTTAGCCCTATAAATGATTTAAAAAAAAAAAGTAAGAAATGGTTATAAAAAAAAAAAAAGTAAGAAATGTTGTACATTAGTAATTGGATATATGTTGTATTAATAATAACAATGCAAAATAAGGAAACAATTATAAAATTATACATTATTTAATTGAAATTAAATATTCATGTTTTTGGAATTTCCGTGCCAAGTCTTAGAAACTGCTATTAACTATGAAAATTTGAACTACTATGCATGATGCTGCTAAAAGTTCTAAATATTTTCAAGTGCAATGCTCTCGGTTACAGTTACAAATAAGAAGTTGAGAATGAAGGAGATGAAGACAAAAACGCATGGAAGAAAAATATTATTTATTTTGTATTTTGGAATTCATCAGCATATAAAGACTTTTCCTAATTTTTATAATTTTTTTTAAATTTAATATGCACAAACATGAATTAGTTGTTATGTAACTATTTATAATTTGAAAATAAGTACACACATTGTACGTGCATTAAAATGCAAATTTTTACATTCATCAATTTCAACTGTTAAATCAATATTAAACTATATAATGATAAAAAAAAAAACTTATTTTTATGGATAAAAAAATGTGACAATAAAAACTAGTTGACAAAACAACATTAAAAAAACTATTATCTTTCAAGACTCATTAAATTTGTTATTTTTTTTTAATGAATTTTTGTTTATAAAAAATTAAATTTAAGTCGCTATAGTATATATTTATTAATTCAGTTTTTTTTTTATGTGTAAATTAGTAATTGTTGAGTAAAGTGTTGTAAACACCATATTTTATAGCCTTTACGACTCGAGCCTCATTCCCCAATGATGGTAAAATTAAAAAGCCCAAAGTTGGTTTAGGGCCCGATCAAATTACAAAATTGACTTGAGGAAGGTTTTTATGGAAAATATAACTCTTTTATGAATAAAATAAAGCTATTTTTGGAAAATAAAGGCCACAGAAACCCTAGGGCTACGTACACATATGCAGGCCTGCATACATAGCTAGGGTTCCGGAAGCTATGAAAGAAAAGTTTTTCTACATTAAAGTTGAGGTTTGGAATGAATCCCACATTGTCTGGGAGCCGTTTCAAACCCTCATTTTTCAACTATATAGAGCCTTACATGGTATATTTCAAAAACACACAAAAAATCCTAAGGGAAAACCAAAGATTTACTAGAAATAGTGAATCAAAGAGGGATTTTTTCACAAAAACATCCCTAAGTCAATTTTCTTTTGATTAAGATCTTTTCTGGTCTTGACATTCGAGTTTTGAAGTTTACTAATCAATTTTTTTTGGTTGTGAATAGATTTGACTGAGTGGAATGGTTAAAATCAAGCTAGAGAGTTTTTTTCTGAGGTATATGTTACAACCCTTTTCTTTTCCTTTTTTTGTTCTAATTTCTGTTTTCCTTAGTTTTCTTGTTTATTTTTTATATAACAAGTTTATTTAGGTTTAGGTTTTCTCTGTTTATCTTTTAAAGCATGTTAGGTTGTTAGATTTATCTTTCTATGTTTCTGTTCTTTTTTTTTTTTTTTTGGGTTAGAGTACTAAGGCGTGTCTGCGTGCGCATGCTTTCTGCATGTGTACATAAACTCGAATAATGCGTACGCATACAGCTGGCTTATGTATGTGCACGCATACTCTTGCCCAGAAACCCTAATCTGAGTTTTATACTTCTGTTTCTTTTTTTCTTTCACATAACATGCCTCTGTTTTGATTTTTTTTTTTAATGTTTTTTAGTTTCTGTTTTTCTGTTTGATTGTTTGTTTGTCTTTAACATGCTAGGTTAGGGTTTCTCTTCAATATTTTCTTTGTTTTACCATGAACATGCATATGATATTATCATGCATTGATACATAGGTGCTATGATGTAGTGAGGTAAGGCGTGCATTCACATGCACATGCATTTGATTGGGATATAATCTTGTTGAAGTTTGATGAATATGACATGTGAACTTAGGATATGTTTGTGTTCTTGATGCTCTCTAATATTTCTTTGATTCTGCCATGATTTGTTTGATGCCTTGAGTGAAATGCATGATAGATGTATGCTAGGTTTAATGTGGATTAGCATGATAGATGTATGTTAGGGTTTGGGATGAAATGTCATGTTGCATGCTTAGATATATGCTAGTGTGTGTGTGTGTGTGAGTATAAAATGTAATGTTGAATGTGCCTTTAATGAAATTAAGACGTAAGACACAATAAGTGGAAGCCAACCCATGGGTTGGGCAGTTTCAGGTGCCTAACGCCTTCTCAAAATTATTCCTAAACCTTGAACCCATACTCCGATAGTAAGATCAGTCCATCCACATAAAGGCACTATATAAATGGTTCCTAGACCTAATCTAGGTGGCGATTCCATCTTTTCTCTGCCATGGTTCACTTAGTCAAGGCGTACTCCCCCTTTAGGAGAAAACCGTTGGCGCCCACATGTGTGTTCTTTTATGTATATGCATATGTGTATGTTCATGTTTATATAATAAAATTTTATCATTTAGAGTCAAATCTTCACTCTATCGTTGATTGAACTTTGATACCTTCATTAGTAGAAGTAATGAAGTATATAATGTTGATTTCTCACCAACGTATTTAGGGGGGGGGGGGGGAAAAATAGTGCCTCGTATCTCTTATAGCTCTATAAATGATTAAAAAAAAATTAAAAATTTATATCTTAAGTAATGAGATGCAAGTCTTAAAAAAACTTAGTAAGGAGGTACAAAAATTTATCATAAACCTAGAATAAATTTAATAAAGTGTTATAAAAGTTGTGGACGCTCATTAAAAAAATGTGGATATCGATAGACCACATTTTCAATTTAGCACAAAGGAAAAGGTAAAAAATTGTGAATACCTGTTTGTGAATGCCATGTGAATACCTATTCCAGTAAGCTGAGATACATAAAAAGGATCCTAATCAAGCTCTACAGTGTACTGCAATCCATGGACTTAGCCATGATCCCTATTATTTTCAATATTGAGATATTCCCAACGGACCCGGCTAGGTTTCTTGGCATTGGTAGGGCTGAAATCAATAGTTGTTTGAAGCTTCAAAATAATAGCAACGCTCTTCTTTTCAATGGCCCATATAATCAAGATATGTCTGGGACAAGTATAATATCTAGAATTATGCGCATGGTTGCATATCAACAAGAGCAAACTCTAAAACATGGCCAATAGTCAACTCAAATCCAAGTGGTTTTTTTTATGATCTGTAAAAAAAAAAAAAAAAGTGAATGAGAATATAAAATAAAGACTGTAATATATAAAATAAAATAAAAAGTGATATTTTACAACAAAAAATTATATTTGTATAAATATACATATTTTAGACGTATAAAAATGTAATAATTAATACGTATTTTCTTAGATTTATAATTTTTTTTAAAAATTTAATATTTACAAACATGTATTTGTTGTTATGTGTATCTTAATTGGAATCTTCTCATGCACAAAGTGCTTGAGGTCTAGGAGAAAAGTGATAAATACACACATTATACGTTTATTAACATGCAAATTTTACATTCATCAATTTAAACCATTACATAATAAAACTATATAATGAAAAATATTTGTAATTTATAGAAAACTAGTGTATAATCCCGTGCATATGCACGGGTACATTTAAAAACAATCACAATTACATATTATATATATGATTATGTTTTTTTATGGTTTATTATATTGGACTCTTCGTTTTTCTACATTAAATTAACTAATTTGGCACAAAAATTTAAAAATTTAGATTAGAACTCTAATTGAAATTCAATTTTTATCTAAATTAACTCACTTGGCACAAAATTCTAAAATTTAGATTAGATGAGACACGTGGCATAAAATTAGACACTAATTGAATTCCAATTGAAAATTTAATTGGATTTTCTCTCTGCTTTATCTATTATTATATATATAGATGTGACCACAAAAACTAGTATTCGAAGAAAAAGAAAGACTGGTTTCTAAAACCAATCTTTTGCTAGATATCATTCATATTCCAAGAGGACTTGGGTTCTGTTTGATTTTTAAATTAAAATTTTCATTTCCTTTTAGTTACGCATGTACTTATACAAAACTTTTTATGAAAATTAGTTCACCCACTCACACTAAGAACAAAACAACATGACCTTATTATAAAAATAATTACTAACAACTTTTAACCAGTATTCTTTACAGTGCATTTGAGAGTAATTTTTCTTGTGAAAGTTTATTTGCTTATTATTTATTAGAAGTTTGACTAAAGCATATGATACATGATAAAAGTAAAACTTTAAAATTTACGAATAAGTAATTAAGTTAAAAAGTTAAAAAGAAAAAGTCATTGTCAACTAGTCACTTAATTTGTGTATATATTGTCGACCAATACTTTATTTAAACTTTTTGAGTAAATAATAATTATTAGCTATTAGTTATTATTATTACTTATTAGCATATTTTCTTATGTATGATTTTTATTTATTCTTATTTTTCGTCAAATTCTAACCCAAAAAAAAAAAAAAAAAACTCCACAAAAAGATAACTAAAACACATTTTAATTCCGCAGTACAGAAGCATAACTCCAAATCTTCTGTCCCACTTTTTCTACTCTACTCTATACTCCACCAATAAAAACTTGCCACGTGTTCACCTAATTAAGTAAATACTATAATTATTGACTTATTAATACTACCATTATTAATTAATAGCGGTATTTAATTAATTAGGTAAACACGTGACAAGTTTTTATTGGTGGAGTATAGAGCACCATCCTGTATAATAAAGGGAAAATCATATGAGGTCTCTAGTATTTAGATGTAAAACAAAAGTAAAACTCTAGTCTACGGAGCTTGCCCAATCAGCATGGTCCTCAACTACTAATTTGATTCATTTACGTCAAGGTTTCTGGAATTCCATTCACATGGCAAAGAAGACAAGTCCAATGATAAAGAGTTCTGTTTTTTAATTTTTAGACGGCACGTTACTTTACATACGCCGCAGTGGGAAGGGAACACAATTTTTTTAATGTGTTCTTTTTTTAGTTCACTCAAAAACATCCTTAGTAAAATTTTATGAGTATATAAAAATATTTTACTTAAAAAATTTGGTAAAACATGGTACCACTTGAGAAACACGTGGCAACTCTTTCGAGCTAATTGCTGTTTGCTGGTTAGGTATTAATTGTCAAATGGTGGATTTGCAGGGGGAGGCGATTGGGAGTCTCACAATTCGCAACTGATTGGGTTCTCCTAAATTTGTCATGATGACACAATATTGGAATTGGATTGATTTATTGACTGAGAGTCTCATGATTCGCAGACACAGCCTTGAGTTCACAGTCGGTTAGCAGAGCCTTGCATTGGGTTCATGATCGCAAAAACTGGCTTCTCAAATTTGGAGCTCTCTCTCATTTTGTGGTTGTTTTGTTGTGAACGATAATTCACGGTTGACGAATTTGGGTTTGTATTTCTAATTGAATTTGAGTTTATGTAAAGTGGATATATTTTTATTTTACATCACCCCAAACACAAAAAATGAAAATGATTTATATAACATTTTCGGGAGCGGAACTAAACATTGAAATAAAAAAAATTTATCTGAAAATATTTTACAGGCAAACAGAACAGACACAGCTTACATGTTATAATTGATGAGATAATTGGGATACTCCATTAGATTAGGATTTAAGAAAAAGATCAATTGAAAAGAGAATGAATTGAAATATGAAAGTAAAATTGATAATTTGATATGGTTCAGTTTGACCGTTTAATATCCATAGCAAAATGTCATAAGCGATTATATACTTACTACAATGAACTTGTTTATTATAGAGATCCATTAAAGATATGTAGAAACTAGATGACACCTTGAGTTTTTGATTAATTGTAAGGTTTTTAAAGAAGATATGGCTAAACTGAATTGAGTTGGATGCGTAGAAGATTGTGCTCAATATGGAATGTAACATAAGCATAAATTTATAGCCACAGATCGGTGCACCGATGATTAGGATAATGACATCGACAGATGAAATTGGCCAAATGAAGGTGGCACCAATAGTCAAAATGATAACATTTATGGCCAAAATGGGCTTTTATCCATTTTTCACAAATTTTCTAGCAAAATGCCCCATGTCTGAAACTAATTAGAGAAATGTTATTGTTTTGAAACTCAATTGTCTAAAAATCGAGTTTCAAATGTAAAACTTGATTTTTGGAACATCGAGTTATAGCGAGCGTTGACTTGAAATTTTTTTTTTTTGGAACTTGAGTTCCATGAACTCGGGTTCCATGTAAAGTACTCAAATTCATAAAACTCGAGTTCCATTTGAATTTTTTCAAGGAACTCGAATTCCATGAACTTGAATTCTAGAATTTTTTTTTAATTTTCAGTTCGCTATAATTCGATTATTCAAAAATCGAGTTTTAAATTGAAATTCAATTTTTAGAAAATCAAGTTTCAAAATAGGAGCATTTTCCTAAATTATTTCAGACAGGAGACATTTTGCTGGATATTAAAAAAAAAAAAGGGCAAAAGCCCATTTTGGCCAAACATATACTATGGTTTGTGGAAAATTGCAAAGTAAAGTTTGAAAAATTAGATATTATACCCTAAAGTATTATTATGTTAGCAAAACTCCACACTCCGTTAGTTTTGACTGTTTAGTTACATATTGGCGTGTTGATGTGCATACATATATATATATATATATATATATATATTATATTCCAAACCAGTCTCCCAAAACAATGTTGTTTTACTTAAAACAAAGAGCACTATTTTTTCTTTTCTTTTTTTTTTTCTTTTTTTTGAGGGGAAACAAAGAGCACTGTTGATGCCTTCAAAATGATGTCATTTTAGGAGGCTGATTTGGCAAAAAAAAAAAATACACACACACTAGCACGCCAACATGTCACGTACTAATTAAAACTAACTGAGTGTAAAGTTTTGTTAATAGAACCAAACTTCTGAATATAAAATCTATTACTCAAATGTCAGCAAAATTCAAATAACCCCCAATTTTAAGGATATATTTTACAATTTATTAAAAAAAAGAAAAAAAAAAGAAAAAAAAGAAAGAAAGAAGATAACATCTTTTGTGGACCACGTCACCGGTAGCTAGTCATCAATTGGTTTGAGGGGGCGCATTTACCCTTTAAAGCCATCATGATTGAATGGCTCTGTGGGATTAGGTTACCTCTGCTCTGCGAGGCACATAAAGTGACCCATACAGTTTACCGATAAGGACAGGTAGGTTTTTTTTTTTTTTTTTTCAAGCAATTGGGACTGTTGTGGGGTTGGTTGGGTCCTGGGAAATTCAAAGTTTCAAAGCCAATTCCCAGGGAAAGAATAGGGCAATGTTATTCAGCCACGAGCTCTTGACAAAACATATTAGTTGTTGCAGTCAAATTCATTTTACATTGGCGATTAAAGGATACGTGTCCTCCATTTTAATTTTATCATACCCAAAAAATGAATGCATATATAAAGTATTAACTATAAAGAGATTATTTATTTTGTATTTTTTCTACATAAAAATAGGTAGTTATATAGATTAAATCGTTGGATCGATATGATTAAGCAATGAGTATCATATTTGAAAGGTTACTTCTTCAAATTTAATATCTCTCATGCTTCTTTTATATAAATAATTGTATGATCTATTTAAATAATTTAGTGAATTATATAAGAAAGATACATGTACATAGTCTTATTAAATGGAAAAAAAAAAAAAAGAAGTTAGGAGAGTCATCCCCCATGATTTGAAGAAAAACTTTACCCCTATCAAAATTCCTTCAATTTTATTAAAATAATAAAATCTCTATGTCCTATCAAAATTCCTTCAATTTTATTAAAATAATAAAATCTCTATGTCATTACTCGTTATGAAATGGAATATGGTGTA
Source organism: Lithocarpus polystachyus (assembly GCA_033629205.1). NCBI lineage: Eukaryota > Viridiplantae > Streptophyta > Magnoliopsida > Fagales > Fagaceae > Lithocarpus > Lithocarpus polystachyus. The sequence goes on along the minus strand of CM066172.1, from coordinate 36,299,517 downwards.
ATAGTATATATAACCACTCTCTCGTATAGGGATGGATTTCATTTTGGTGGAGTTCATCGATTCGTTACGTGAGAGAGTGATTAAGTGTGTGTTTGGAGAATGATTATAAGCTATTTTTTTTAACTTATTTCATATACTATTTCTAGACCCTACATTACTTTTTGTGTCAATTTTATTTTAAATAATTTAACTTTTAGTTTTTTGTCTTACCCAAAATAAGTAATTTTGAAACTGTAATATCCTGAAAAAAAAAATTGTTTAAAAGAAAGGTTATTTAAGTAAATTGGTTTATGGGGTCAATTTTATAATTGATATTTTTAAGAGGTTTTTAGAAAATAAAGTTGAAACCCTAGCTATATAAGCTTATTATGTCAATGTATATGGGGAGATATTTTTGAGAGAGGAGACTACTCAAAAGACTGAAGTAGAGAAAAATTGACTATACTCTTGAGGTAAGAGCCTAAGAATCTCTCTATTATCAAATCTAAACTTTAATTAGAATTAGAGTACTTTTTATATGGATATTTTGATTAGCAGTAAAATTATTAAATTTATTCAAGAGTTAAAATGATGCAAAAGTATATAGGCTTAGATTTATTTTTGGTACACTAGACGTTATACTGCAGATTTTTCTGCCTCGATATTGTGATTTTTCCTATGCCACTGTTGTGTCATGCGTGTAAGTGTAGATGGGAGTTGCACAAGGTAAGGCGGTTCTGCACGAAGCAATACCCAATTGTGGATTTGGTGAATGGGAAAAGTCAAGGTAGAATTGAAGTCTCTGACACACACAAAAAAAAAAATAAAGTAGAAAGATCAAGTATGCATGGGTAGGTGACGTCTGACAAGTTACATATATATATATATATATATAAATATAATATGAAGGAGAAGTAGATGTCTTGTATTATGTGACATAGCCTACTATTTTTAGGCTATAGTCTTATCTTGTAAGGTATAAGGGTGGCAGAATATATATAAAGAAAAGCATTACAGTTAGGTAGAATTTTGGTGCGAAATAAGCAGATAATTATGAGATATTTTTATAGTCTTTTGACCGGGAACCGTTATAAGTTATATTTTTAAAATTATTTTGATTATTGAGTAAAAATATTTGAAAATTGTTCTAGGTGATATCTAAGGATTTTAGAAGAAGTGTTATGGGGAAGCTCCTTTTAGTGTGGCTTTTAGAGGTAAGTAACATTATCCTAATTGGTTTTATTTTACGTATTTTAAATTACTAAAAATTGTTTACAATTGTTACAATTTTATTCTATTGTATTACTGAATTTAAGTAAAGAATTATCCCAAATATATCTGATTATTGAATATGTGATGTAGTTTATTTAATTGTTTTTAGCTATACTGATTCAAAGTAAAGGGTAAAGAATTTTCACAAATACATGTGAGTTTTGAATATAAGGTTTATTTTATTTAATTGTTTTATAGCTGTAATGATTTTAAAGTAAATAATATAGAAATATCACAAATAGATTTGAATATTGAAGATATGATTATATAAATGTGTTTGAATAAGATATTTTTGTTAGAAACTATGATTTTATATATATGATTATGAACAATTTGACAATGAATTTATTCTGATACCCAAACCAATAGGGGTTATTCATTGGTACTTTGATACCCAGTTAATAGGGGTTATTCATTGGTGCTCTGATATCCAAACCAATGGGGGTTATTCATTGGCGCTCTGACACCCAGCCAATGGGGGTTATTCATTGGTACTCTGATACCCAAACCAATGGGGGTTATTCATTAGTACTCTGATACCCAGCCAATGGGGGTTATTCATTGGTATTCTGATACCCAGTCACGGGGATATAGCGTGACCATAGTTATAAGATCATTAAGAATATGAATTACGTTGAGTATGTGAACTATTTTGAGTCCTTAAAACTGCTTAAGTGTTTTTAGAACCTATTGTAAAGTATGACTTTGTTATATATGGAAAACTGATTATTTTTCTAATCCATCTACGATACATTGTAAGATTTAAAATATTATATTTACATCCAAATTATTATTATTTTACAGATCTATTTTCTCTTGATAGAACTTTTTAGGACTTGGGTTACTTATTGAGTTGTCAACTCACCCCTCCCCCTTTTTCCCCCTCCAGTTTCAGATTGTGAAGAGTAGCAAGTGTTGGGAGTTTTGATGTTGTGTTGTAAGCAGAAAAAGGAGGCTTAGTGATTTTGGGATTGGATGCTTTTCTAATAGTTTTGTATTTATTGGTCACTTGGCATTATGTACCTGAGATTTGGATTTTATTCCTATTAAATTATTGGAGATCTATTCATAATGGAATTGTTGAGGTCTTTTGAATTTATTGATTTAATTTTTGAGGATAAATTTTAGTTGCTAAAATGGCATTGCACACTTGTAGAGTGCTTACTTTATAAGCGTGCGGCAGTTGTCACGTGCCTATCTTTGTGATTGGGTTCGGGGCGTGACAGAAACAGACACAAAAATATCAAACAATCAATAGATTGTAGAATCATTGACAACTCAAATAGACAAACAATGTATCCATTGATTGTTGGCAGGGCCAGCTTGATATATTTAAGGGCCTAAGGTGAAATCTGAAATTGAGGCATTTTATATATTTAAATATAATTTTTAAAAAAATAAAAATTACTTAAATTCTATTATTTTGTTTTAGATGCAAAATTATTACTAATAAACATAAACAATGTAGTTTTTTTTTTTTAGAAAGTCTGTAGACACAAAAAATTGACAAAACTTTCACATCTGTTGATATCATAAATTGATAGTGGTAAGTAAAAGAGCAATATTAGTGGTGGACCTAGGTAAAAACTAATAAAAGTTTTTCAACTCAATTATTGTAGAAAAACATTGTGAATTTTTTTTTTTTTGGTGTATTACCTTTTTCTTAGATGTGTTACATTCACAATATTTTTCACAGCAAATCCTAATTGTTAAGTTGATACTGGTTTTAATTTGAACTCACCATTGAAATTATTTATTTTGTTATCAATAAGTAACAGCTTGTAATAATCTACTACTTAAGATTTGTTGTAAAAATATTATAAAAATTATTGTGAACGTAACATTTTTACTTGATAAAAAAATTTATTTTACATAATGGCTAATATTTGAGTTTAATTAAATTAAAATTTGAATTTTTTTTTTCTACGTGAAAACTTAGGTGACCGCATCAATTGCTTACTCTGCTGAGCCGGCACTGATAGTTGGCTTAACGTGCAAAAAGGTGATGAAGCATCATGGCATTTCGTGGAGTACTATGGCAGGCCGGTGTTGTGTAGTCCATAGCTCTTGTTCTTAAAACGCCAGGTGGACGAGTTTTGAACTTTGACGCGTTAACAGAGCGAGTTGATAATGTTGCTTGCTTTCTTTTCTTTTCATTAACAAAACGGAAACCACATGTGATATACTATTTGTGTTTGGAAAACTTTCAAATCCTTATACAATCTGGAAAATTAAAAGTGGTCAATGGTTGTTAGAGTTCTCAATTAATATTTTATTTTAATGTTAAAAAATGACTAAACAAGAGTTGGTTTTTTTTTTTTTTTTTTCCCTTCTTTGGAGTGAAAATTAAGTTAGTGTAGATAAAAATAATATTATCATTCAACCACTTTCAACGCTTGACAAAGTATCAAATAAAATCAAACTTGTACAATATATTTTATTTGCTAATTATTATTATTATTATTATTATGTTTGAACTAAAGCAGAGGGGTTCTAGCAGAAAATTGTCTTTCTACCTAAATTTCCACCAAACCAGCTCATTGCTTAAATTGCAAGGAAAGAAAAATAAAAATAATACTAATAATCTTCTCGACCTGTTCTCTTGGTTTCCAATTTTTTTTCTTTATCTTTCATTTTTCAATAATATTTTTCTAATGTAACTGAGGAACTGCCATGCACTCATGTTTTAAAAAACTAATATTCAGTTAAAATATCTCTCTCTAGATATGTTCGTGTGTGTTTTGTTAAGTTCTTTATTTATTTATTTTTTGAAGAATCAGTAAGGAGTCTTTATTTTTTCAATAAAGAAAAATTAAACCCAGACTGAAACAGTTTTAAAGTGGGGGAATCAAAGCTCCAGCAAATATAGATTATAAGCACAACCAGATTCCACCCCTCTTCTCAACCAAAAAAAAAAAAAAAAAAAAAAAGATCCTAGCACACTAAAAAAGACTATTACCATTTTGATCCTTAATGGGATTGTTTTCATTTTTTACCATTTAAATTTTAATAATTTTATTTTGACCTTCATACTTGATTTTGTTTTCATATTGCTCTTGCAATCTATTTCCATTAGTCAACAATGAAATACCCGCATTCCATAGTATTTTAGAATTATTATTACATGAAATAGTTAAATAAGAAGTGCGTATTATGGTTAGATACTTAGATTACTAACAGAATTGGACGGTAAAGTTAATATAAAAATATAATGAACATGGAAGGTTAGAATGAAAATTTTGATATGTAAAAAGACCAAAATGAAAATTGCTCCAAACTTTAAGGCCTAAAGAGAGGTTTTCTTTTGTTTTGTTTTTTAGAAATACTACGTCTATAACAAATCATAGATAGTAAGTTATTATTGGTTCTAATTTGAATCCAGCATTGATTTTTTTTTTTTCCTACCAATGACAACTTTTTACTTAATATTTGTTATGAAAGTGTCGTGAATATAGATTTTTTTTTTTTTTTTAAACCAAACAAATCGATCGTACTAAGCATAGTATGGGCCTGAGTGAATTAGGGCGAGTTGATTAGAGTTACAAAGACGAGTAGTTTCTGAAGCCCATCAAACCTCCCTGGAAGCTAAGTCTAAAAGATAACTGGACCACGCTTGGGAACCAGATAAAGTGGTTTTGTTTGAAAATGAAAAGGCCCAACTATTTTTTAGGCCATCCATGAGTATGACGGACGAGGATGGCCTAAAAAAATAATTGGGCCCACAATGGAAATTGTAAATGCCATATATTAGCAATATTTAGCATCAAGTCTCAAAAGTACTCAACATCTGGCCTGCTAAACTTGTAAAATTGTAAAAAAATTTGGCATTGTGATACAATACCATTGTAAGTGTATGATGGTACTGTAGCATAATGCCAAAAGATTATATTAGTATTTTATTTCTAAATATCAGGCTTTTCTTTCTCATTCACATTGTCTCTCATCTCTCTCTCTCCATCCCTGAAGCCTCACCAAGATGCTGTCATTTCAGTCTCGCCGCTCGACACCTCGACGACCCGGTGGTCCAGCTTCTCAATCTCGATTTGGATCTTGGATGGCAAAGCTAAGTGTGTTGGGCTTTGTGGAGCCTAGTTGTGTTTGATCTGGTTAACGACTTGAATAATGTTGCGTGGTTTTTTAATGGGAGTTTTCTGGGGCTTAGTCCATGGAGCAGAGACTTGAGTCGACAAGCCCAAGCCGTAAAAATTTTTGGCCCATTTTGTAGCCCATTATGAATCCTGTGTGTTGGATGTAGAAAAAATGTTGTTTTGGTGATTAAGGTTTGTCGTCGTCGTTTTAGAGAGAGTGAAAAACTGTAGCCGCACTTTGTATTTTTCCCTGATAATTGTGAAATTCCTGCAACTCTGTGAATGTAGGCAAATTGTCGAACCACGTAAATACTGTCTTGTGCATGTGATTATTTTTTTTTTTGGCGTGTGTTTTTTCTCTAATTTTTGTTTCTCATAGATTTGGGAATTTCAACTTAATTCCCTACAGGGTAGGCCACGATTTCCTGGATTTCTTTGGAGATTGGTGGAGTTGTTGTGGCGGTTGGGTCGACGATGGAAGTGGGTTTGGTGTGTTGGTGGCAAGAGGTGATGCAAAGAGAGAGCATGAAGCCTCACACGGTCTCTCATCTCTTTCTCTCCATCGCTGAAGCCTCACCAAGATTAAAAAGTAATATTTTAATAAAATGGTAAAAGAATAGAGTTTTGAGATGTTGGGTATATTGTAAAATGGTATGGTATAATTGATAAAGTAGTTTTTTTATGGTATAAGAACATCCGCACCTGCAATTGTATATGCCATATATAAGGTAAGTTTGGCATTTTAAGCCCAAAAAGTCTCAGCATCAGGGATTGTAAAAAGGTAGAATTACAAAAAATTTTAGAATTGTGCTACAGTACAATTCTACCTTTAGAATTGCACTGTAGCTGAATTCTAATATGAAATATTGCTTCTTTATTCCATCAGTTCTCTCTCCTCTTTCAGTCCTCTCTCCCTCACTCCCACTCCCTGTTTCTCTCGGTGTGCAATGGTGGCATGTTTATGGCAGATCTCGGCGTGGCAAAGTCGCAGTGGTGGTGTTTTTTTTTGCAAAGTCCCTCTTCCTCTCAATCCTCACTCTTTCTTGTTCAAGGCTTGCACCGGAGCTGGGTTGGGTTCATGGTTTGATCTGGGCATAGTGGTGGGCTGGGATCGGTTGATGGTCGGTTTGGATCAAGGTGGATCGGAGCTCCGATGGTGGGTTTGATGGTGGATCGACGGCGTGGATTAGTGTTCTAATGGTGGGTTTGATGGTTGATCGGCGTGAATTGGTGCTCCGATGGTGGGTTTGATGGTGGATTGGTACTCTGATGGTGGGTTTGATGGTGGATCGGCATGGATCGGTGCTCCGATGATGGGTTTGATGGTTGATCGGCGTGGATCGATGCTCCAATGGTGGGTTTAAGGTGGATCAGCGTGGATCGATGCTCCGATGGTGGATCGACATGGATCGGTTTGACCGTGGGTTTTTTTTTTTTTTTTTTTTTTTTTTTTTTTTTTTTTTTGGTGTTAGACGATAGATTATGGGTTGCTGGTGGTGTGAGGTGTGTGCAGTGCAGTGGTGGTGGGCTTGTGTTGTATTGTAAATAAGAGTGATTGTGGGATATATTATTTTATTGGGTAGAAATATTATTTTAATGAGTAGAATAGGAAAATAAAAGTTGGGATGCTAGAAGTATTGTAAAACTGTATTGTATAATTGATAAAATGGTTTTTTGAGATGGTAAAATAGAGTAGAATTAGAATTTGGGATGCGGATGCGGATGCGGATACTCTAATTGATAAAGTGGCTTTTTTATGGTATAATTAATAAAGTAGCTTTTTGAAATGGTAAAATAGAATAGGATAACATTTCTGATTGTGAATGTTCTTACAAGTTAAAACAATACCAATCCCTTCGGTGTTTTTTTTTTTTTTTTTTTTTTTTTGACAGGACCAATTTATTGTGTCATACATATCCGCCAAGACTCAAAACTTTGAATCGATTTTTCATTCTTTTTTATTGTGTACTATATCATGTTGTGTATTAATAAATAATATGTTTTTAAATAAAATAAAAAATATTTTACCAAATAGGTCCTTATGAAATTTATATAAGGAAATAATCTCATTTGTAACTCGACTTTGTGAAAATCTTTTAAGTAAAAGTTGACTTTCCAAAAGTTGAGTTCTATGCAACTACCCGCTAATGTGGCATTTTAAAAAACACTCATCCCATTAAACTTGAGTTGCACAATTCTTTTTTCCTGAGAACTAAAGTTTATGAAAATTGAGTTCAAAAATTAAAAATTAAAAAATACTAGGAAAACTCAAGTTCTAACACGACTAGTGAGCTGCATTGAACTCATCGCACTTGGAACTAAATTTTATTAAACTCAAGTTGCACTGAACAAAATTTTACTAAGAACTTGAGTCTATAAAAAACAAGTTCATTGCCAAAAACATATTTAGAAGGTGAAAACTCGAGTTGTAACACAATAGTTGAGCTAAAAAAAAAAAAAAAAAAAAGTTAATAAGGAACTTGAGTTTCATAAAATCGTGTTCCACCTAGAACTTTCGAATCTGTGCCAAGCTATCTTTTAAACTTAGCAAATCTTCATCTCCTTTGACTTTTCTTCTGTTCTAGATCAATTCTGTAGCTCTTCTCACGTCATCTTGTTTCTTTTCAACTTATGTTTATTCTCACCTTTCAATTCATTCAAAACTTCTTATTATTCCTTTGAGCCCTTGGATATCTCAATTTACAAGTATATAATCTACATATCTTAGTCAATTCTTTTCTTTTTATTCCTTTTGAGCCATTGGATATCTCAATTTACATGTAAATAATCTATATATCTTAGTCAATTCTTTTCTTAGATCTAGTTTATGTAAGTTATCATTTTTTTTTTATACAAGATAGAAATTTTACTTTAGCCTAATTTAGATGTATATGTATGTGAAACTCCCTCCTGGAAACTTGAATCCCGACCCTTGCCCCTCACACCCTACAAGCACTTATACTTGTAGAATGACCATCACGCCAAGGATACGCGATAGTAAGTTTTCATTTCTTAGATATATAACCATACAATCACTTTTTTATAGTGTTTATGTCATATTAAATAGTTGTAATAGAGTTGAAATGTTGAAGATGTGCATGAGTTTTGAATGCCATGACCTTAAATGGCTGCGGATTTTTGTATAGTGTATGTAATGGGTAATAGGATCCATGGAGAATTCCAAACATCTAGAGCAATTTCATTCTCTATTTCTAACACACCTCCTTACTCAATAACTCTCTTTTTCTTTTTCTTTTTTATTAATTTTTTAAAAATCAAGAATTGATTTCCATTTTCCACACCCAAGATCCTTGTTTTGGTTTTGGAACATTCCAAAGTTGTTTCCCCTTTAGGTATTTGGCTGAAAGTAGATTAATGCAATCTTATCTTCCTTTTTAATTATATTCCAACCCAATTTAGCAATGACTGCTGCGTTCATATGTTTCATTCTTTTGATACCAAGGATAATGGGTGTGCAAATCAATCCTACATGCAAATTAAAATATATTTACAGACTCTGTATAATTCTGACATTTTACGGACTTTTGCATTAGTTGAAAGTTGAAACAAATAGGTCTAGCAAAATGAAATGCTTTATTCATCGTAGTGGATGGATTCATGTCTACACTAGTATACTATTTTCATCCAAGATGATCAAGCCATACAGAGCAATTGGGGACAGGAGATTTCGTTAAGTCAGTTCAGGTCCCACTATCATTCACAGAGAGAGAGAAGAGAGAGAGATGCTAAATAAAAACCATTCATTAAGGGAAGGGAATGGAACAGAATCAACTCTACGCTATATGCACCAAAAAGGTTCAACATTAACAAGTTACCAACTTTTGATCAAAATTCTATATGACAAAAATTCAATTTATGGTTTAAATACTAGCAGGGGATAACTAGATCAAGCTCAAGGTATGGCCCCAAAAAAGAAAGACAACATTTCCAAGAGATGTGCAAAAATTGGGTAAACATGCTTTTGCCAAAATCCCACAAGCGGGGATCAATTCAAAGTTGAAACAAGTGCAGTTAACTCCAAAATCCAGACTTGAAGTCTAATGATGATCAAGCCAAGTTGAAGCTTCCAAGGAAGAATGTTAGAAAGGAGATGCTTGCAGGTAGAATTTAAGACCTGAAAGACATAATTAAATGTCTAGTTCCATTGAAAATCAAGGAGTTTGAGTTTCTTACCATGTTTATAAACTATATACCCCGGCGATATTCTAGCTGTTTGGTATTCTCTAGCATTATCTGCCAACAAAACCAATAGAAAAATCCAATAAATCCTAACGACCGATAAAAAAACAATTGAAGCAATATTACCTCTGGATAGATGTCATTAAGCATTGATCAAGTACAGAGGCCACTCAATATATTCTAACTAAATCAAAAACAGTGTGAAGGCCAGCGTTATCATTGGCTACCACAACCAAAAAAAAAAAATGCACTTACTTCTCTAATGTAATTTGCTATTGCTTTGCAGCCTTCAATTGCAAGTTGCATGACATTTTCAAAAATGTCAATTGGTAACTTAGAATCCATCTGCAAGAGAACATAAGACATGAGTGCTCCAAAAAATATATTTATATATTTACCTTTCTTGGGTGATGCTGCTAAATCAAACAAGGAAAACCCTTAATGGCAAAGTAATAGGGATGCACAGAATGATCAGTATTAATTGAATCGTTGAACCTAATAAACTGCAAAAATTTCAAAAACATCACCCAAACTTCAAGGGGAAATAAGTTTTACACTTCAAAAACACTGCAAAAGCTGTATCACACAAATCAATAAGGCAATTAATCAAAAGCCAAATATTAAATCCTCAGGTTGAGTAAATAGATCAGTATAATAATCAAGGTAGGTTAAAACAAGTTCTGATCATTACAAATCCTTGTAGGGCAACAAGGTATGGGAGAAGCATATATTGCATAAACCTTGGCCAAAATCAGTTCAGCAATTGGTGGCTAGAGATTGAAATGTAGGCAAAAAAGTTAAAAGTGGGGAGAGAGAGAGTTTCAATTTCTTTATATGTGAAGCTCAGAGCTGTTTTGAAATCCAAATGCAGAAACTTTCAAAAGCACTGAATGAGCCCATTATGTCAAACATCATGAAATTTTAGGCCTGTAAGAGGCACTGAGAAGGATAAATAAGAGCAGATTTTCAGATGTAACCTGAAGAAGAGTCACTTTGTCCACCTTAGGTAGAAATCCCACGGTGACATCAGGACCTCCAGCACTATCTTCTACATAGTTCAAATCTGTTTGCATGACAATTTTCAAAATAAGAATTCATTTGGAAAAGCAACAATGTAGATGTACCAAGAAACCAGTAAAAAAAATAAAGGCACGCAAATTTACCAAGCAGAGGAGTGCTATTGAGATATCCAGAGCTACATGAAGTAACAAGATCACGCATTGGGATCCCAGCATCTGCAAGTGCTAAAGTTGCAGCATTGATACATGCAGATCTAGTTCCTGCAGAAAACAAATTCCCAGCTCATGAGTAGAATTCAACATAACATTTTAGGTCCATTTGATTACATATTCAACTGGTATTATGTACTCAAGACTCGTGAGCTGTCTTCCATATATGCTTACAGTGTGTCCTTATTTTATTATTATTATTTTTTATTATTAACAATAAGTGTCTGCAGTGACAGCTTAATTCTTAACCAAACAATGGCTAAGAATGGCATGAAACACATACGGGAATGTATCTTACAACAAGAATGTGTGCCAAAGTTTCTATCTATTATCTTACATAGTAACTTCTCTAGAAGCCATGATCTTAAAATAGAAAAGAAATAAATAAGACCTTCTATAAAGATAAAATGTACAGAAGATAAATGAAAGTATACCCACACACACACACACACACAAACAAAAAACGAGGGAGACAGAAAGGGCATGAATTCATGTTAATTAAAAAGATAAAGATACGAGCTGATGATCAGTCAGGAGTAATAGGTGCATAGAGATTCATTTGAATCTCAACTTACCACCATCTGCTTGGAGTACTTGGACAAAAATATCTATCTGCAAGATTATAGACAAGGTTTCAGAAAAGAACTAAGAATTACATATTCATTTAGGAAATGTTTCCAAGATGCTGGAACAGAACCTGAGACCGAGGCATCAAATGTGTCAATATGCAAGCTTCCATGGTCTGGCGAATTACCAAAGATATCTCTGTGGATCGTCTGAGTGCAAAAAAAAAAACTTGTATCAACAACAGAGCAAAAGATCAAACATATGCATGCCAAAAACCTTGTAGCTCAACTAACACCTCTTAGTGTTTCCAATGGAGGCATCCAGGGTTCAAATCCCCGCTCCCCAACAAGCGAATTATCTACAAAAAATCATTCATATGCATGTCGTATTCTGATTTTGGTGATGCATCAAATTTCATGCTGGATGGGGATTTAACAATGGCCAATAAAATGCTTACTTTGAAGCCATTCAACCAATCAAAAAAGTTAAAAATATTACCAATCTAATAGGTAGCCTTATTAGCCATTAAGAACAGTAATACCGTTGCCAATGTTATACAAGTTTACAAGGCAATATCATTCTTCAATTTGAACATCTTGTTAAAGTGAAACCAGATAATCTGAATGCCTAGCATCACGATCTGGAAATTATACTATTAACTGGAATAATGAAATTTATGCGCAAAGTAGATAAAGACACAAGTAAGAATCACAGATTGTCAATTAACACCCTCCTCTCTCTTTGGCCACTGGGAGTTCATCCTTCTTGCCAATTGTAAGAGCATGCAAGCAGAAAAAGAAATACTTCACAAAAAGCTTTAACTCCGGTAAGCCTATGAGCACTAGCTCCAATGGCATCTCCTCCTGTGATCTATATAGGTGGCAAGCAGGCTACCTGAAGCAGGGCATTTCAAGTATCTATATCTTAATCCTCTTGTAACTAATTAGTTAGTTAGATGATTGCTTAAGCATTAGCCAATAGGATTTAGACACGTGTCAACCATCTAGAGGCTGTCAATGCCAAACAACTTGTATAAGTAGCAGAATGTAAGCACTTTGTAAATAAGGTCTTTTGCATGTGATTGAAATAAGCATTTGAGAGCTATTCTTGAAGAACTTTGTGTTCTTTGTAGAGGTGCGTAACCACCTATCAATTTTTTCTAAGCAACTCACATTCCATTTAGTTCTAATTCATATCACTTCCCATCATCCTCCCTACATCACTGCCACCAAGCTAAAGCATATATTAACCTTACAACACATATTAGAAGCAAAAGCAGTATAGAATATCTCCATCCCTCCTGGATGATTAAAATCAAGACAAGTTTTGATGCTTGTCAACTATATAAGTAGGTATTTCAAGTAAAAGTGATGCATAAGTAGGTATTTCTCTCTCTCTTTTTTTATTATTATTTATTATTATGAATATGTCGAATAGTACTTTGGACTTTCACAAATTATATAATAGTACTTTGGATTTTGGTTCATCAACTACCAACAAATAATAGTTTTAGACTTTCACAAATTATTCAGCCTGTCTACAATTAGATAAATACACTCCCCTAAGAGTCAGAGTTTACAAACTGTAATTTCTAAATTACAAAATTTTCTCTTTAGACACATTCGTTATGCATTTAAAACTACATGTATAATAGCGCTCGCTTTTTATGTATAGACAATACTTGCAAACGCCCCTACTGATTGAATTATGGCAATGTAACAAAATACAATGAAAAGAGAGGGGATTACCTGTCACCCTTTGGTTTTCTCATGCGATCCCCGGTACTAAAATTAGCCATGCTATACTCACAGCGCACCTGAAACATGAACAAACACGAAAAATAAGATTAGAAAGAGACGAATGCATCTATAAACTTGTATTTACAAAGAAAAGAAAAGAAAAGAAAAGAAAAAAGGAAGTGAGTTACCAGTGCTTGGTCATTAATTTGTTGAGTCCTATTTTGGACCTGCAAATGAGCATACATTATTAATTAAAAAATAATCAATCAGATTGCAAAAGAAACAAAGACTGGCTTTCTCAAAAAGTAAAAATGCACCTCTCTAGGGCCATACACTGCAGCAATGACTTTGGTGTTACCCATCTCAAACACAGCGGAACTGAAATTGATATAATAAGCACGCATAGTTAAGAAATAAGAAGAGAAAAAAAACACACACACACACCAGCTATTCTTAAGAAAGAGAAAGCCCAAGGCAAGGTTTTAGTACGTACCCGTCAGCTTTGGCAACAGCCCCAATCTCAGCTCGAATTTGTCTCATCTGTCGTCAAACAAAACAAAACAAAAATAAAGTGAACAAACAACAAAGGTTGAAAAAAATGAGAATAAGCGAAAGCGAAAGCGAGAGAGATATTTAAATATACTTCCACGGGACGGCGACCATCTAATCGAAGACCTTCAGGGCTTACAAACTCCATCTCTATTCTCTATTACCAACCAAGCTTGTGCTTGTGCTTGTGGATTGCAACGGGAACTCACAAGAGAAGAGAAGAGAAGTGGGACTCCAACAAATTCCCAAATCTAAGCAAAGGCCGCCAGGGCAACAAACCACACAATCTAATCTAAAACCCTTTGCTTTAAACGACGCCGTTGCTATTAATATAAACTTCTTCTTTTTCTTTTTCTTTTTTTTTTTAATATTTTTTAAGTATTACGACGTGAGAAGTTGACAACTTGTTACTTGTGGTGTGTAAAAAAAGAAATTTCAGTGGTAGATTCAAGTTAAAAACCTGTACAGATTTATAACTTATAATTTGTTGTGAAAGTATTGTAAACATATTATAGAAATAACACTTCTCATAATTTAAATGTGAAATAACAAATTAAAACCATAAATATTCAAAAGTAATAAAAAAGATGTTTAGGATTTGATTCCTCCGCCTCCTATTCTTACTATGAGATTTTTATTTTTATTTTTATATTTATTTTTATTTTTATTTTTATTTTTATTTTTTTAAAAAGACAAAGTTTGGCTCCAACATACCCTAATAAGCATGTGTTTTGTCATGTGCAATACGCATGATTAATTTTAACCACAATAACCTCACCCAACTCTAGTTAACTCACCCAAAAAAAAAAAAAAAAAAAAAAAAAAACTCAACAACATAAATTTTTTTCCACTCTCTTCAATGTCATTGTGTTAAATATATTATAGCACAAACCAATTGTAGACTCATGTACCTGTTGGATAAATAAATTAACCATGGGAGTCTATGGTTAGCCAAGGTTGGTCTAGGGTTTCCTAGTAAGAGCTTAATGAACATATGTAGCCATTACAGGCGTTTCACCTTGGACGTAGATTGTCAAGCTAAATCACGTAAACCTTTATATCTCCCTTTCGTGCTTTTGCTTATCATCATTCAACAATCAGTCACAATCACACAACTTCTTTAACATCGCCCAATGGACCACTAAGCTTTGACCAATTCTCTCACTCTATCGGTCACTCTCCAAACCCTTGCTTGCCTCCATTGTTAGCTAACCCATCGAGCTCCACCTTCCACCATGTCTCTGCCGCTTCGCCGCTCCAATGGTCAAAACCACCACCCTCACCTAAATGAAGAAAGAGAGATCTGCCTTCTTTTTTTTTTTTAAGGTTGATCTTCCATTAAAACTAAATTTCTTTATGATCTATTTTTTTAGGGGGATTGTGATCTATTTATTGACAACTATAATTCATTTATTTTGTTTTTAAAAATTTGGAGTCTTGTATATTTGCACTGTATTAGTGGCGTGGCAATTATTGAATTATCAAATCCCCACTTCCCAAGCAATCGGATTATTAAATAAATAAAAAAAGGTGTGGCAATTAAGTTTTTGCATGAAAATTTAGTGTAAAATTATAAAGAGTCATGTTAACGGGTGCTCTTAACAATTGTTAATAAACTATATTAGGAAAGTTTTAACACAACTTTTACAAGAAACATAAAAAGTTGTCAACAACATTAATTATTTTATCATTTTTCCATAAAAAATATTTCTAAATATAGTTCCTAAACCAATTCCCTTAGAGAGCATTCACTGACATTTTCCAATTATAAATTATATCATTGGTTGCATTTGTTTTGCTAAATGAAAAAAAAAACAAGGAGGCAAGCGGATATGACTATCCTCCATGGAGTAAGCAATGCTTGAGTGGCCTAGATGGGTCTACGTGAAGGGGTCTCAAGTGGTTCACTTAACACTTGTAGGAGTTCGTTTAGGTGGATTGAGTTATAACTTGACCTCATCTAAAGCTTAATGATTTTAGGCCATGAAAGGCAATATTTTTATAATCAAACTAACATCATGTCAAATATTAGATATGAATTAAAATTAAACATTTTTTTTTATACAAGATAGAAATTCTACTCTAGCCTAATTTAAGTGTATATATGTGCGAAGCTCCCTGATCCTTGTCACCCCACACCCCAACAAGCACTTATATTTGTGGAGTGATTATTACGTCAAGGGTGCGCGGTGGTAATTAAAATTAAACACTTGAACATGAACTGATTTGCAAAATAACAATAGGGTTGTTAATGGATTAATATGCAAAATAAATGCAATATAAACGTATTTATTTCACTAACTCAAACACCAAGCATAAAGGAAGGGGGAAAAAAATGAAAAAGGAAACAAATTCTTTCTGGCGCTTCATTTCATGTCGTCTGCTACATTTTATACCCGTCCTAAGAAAGGACAAGTCGTTAGGCTAGTAATAAATTTATATACTATCAAAAGGGTGGGGTCCCTCTGAAGATTAGTTTAAACTTTGACAGTATGTTTGATTGGAATGAAAAGCAAGAAAATAGAAAATGAAATAGAAAAGAAAATCGGATAAAAAAAAGTTTTCCATCTTGGCTCACCATTCTTTCTTCCTCTCTAAATTCAGGAGAAAATAGAAGAGAAGTTACATTGAAAAGAAAAGTATAAAATTATCCTCACTTTTTTATTCCTTTATTATTAATAAGTCGAAAATACACTTTTGGTCTATACATTTTAGGCCGATTCTCATTTTGGTCTCTAAATTAATTTTGTTACTAATGTGGTCCCTAAAAAAAGAAAATCAATTCTATTTTGGTTCCTGACTTTAACCCATCAACGGAAACCTCCTATGTGGTAAACGGAGTGCTATGTTTGCTGACATATCGTTAATGTGGCCATTAAAATATTATTAAAAATAATTATTTGGCATTTTTAAATGCTATGTCAGCATTTTAATTTTTTTTAAACAAAGCCACGTCAGAAAATTTATATAAACAAAGAAATTAAATTAAATTTAGGTTGAGACATAGTGAATATGGTCTTAAATACGAGCGTTTATACAACTTCTGCTCTTTTGAAAGCCAATACCTTAACGCTTTTCTACAAGCCTTCTCTGCCTCAATTTTATCATCGAGCAAAGTCCCATCCTTGACAAATGAGACTATTGGGTCCATCCAGCTAGGGCCTGTTTGTATGAAGTTCACCCTTATTGGGGTCTATTTGTCATAAGCAAGGGTCACCAGGTTTTCTACCAGTATAATCCTCGAAAGGCTTTCTCTAGCCGAGGTAGCTAGAGTTGCCAATGAATCAGCATGAGAATTTTTACTCCGAGGTACTTGTTCTAAAGTAAAAGACTCAAAATTGGCCTACAGAAGCTTCACTTGGTTTAAGTACCACTGCATCCTTGGATCCTTTGCCTCAAATTCACCCTGAACCTGCCCAGCTAGTAGCCTTGCATCGCAATGAACTTTCACAGATTTTCCTCCAAGCTTCTTGACAGCATTTAACCTCGCTTGGAGGGCCTCATACTCAGCCTTATTGTTTGTAGTCAAGAAGCTTAATCTCAAAGACTTCTTTAGCGTAATTCTTTCTAGGGAGATTATCAAGATTCCGATCTTCGAACCCTTCTGGTTAGCTTCCCCGTTAACAAATAACTCCCAGGTTCTTTGAGATGAGATTGTGCTTACCTTAACTCTTTTCTTGGGCATCCCTACCTCTTGGGAATCAGGTTGGTCCAATTCTTCAGAAAACTACGCTACCAAGTCAGCAAGGACTTATCCTTTCATCGCTGACCGAGGTAGATATTGGATATCGAATGCTCCCAACATTGTTCCCCACTTTGCCACTCTTCCAATGTAGTCAGATCTTCGAAGTAGTGCCTGTAATGGTAATTAGGTGAGGATGACGATTGTATGAGCTTGAAAGTAGTGTGGAAACTTTTTTGTGGCATGAATAATGGCTATGATGGCTTTTTCTAGGTGAAGTTATCGAGCCTCGACTTTCTGGAGGGATTTACTAACGTAATAACTGGCTTTTGGGTTCCTTCTTCAATTCGTACCAAGACTAAACGTATTGCGTGTGATGTAACAGCTATATAAGCATATAAGACCTCCTTTTTCTCTAGCCTGGACAGGATTGGAGGATGAGCTAGATATGTCTTCAGCTCCTTAAAGGCCTTGTCACATTCCTCGGACCAGGAAAAATCCTTCCATTTATGTAATAATTGGAAAATTTGTCTATATTGGTCGGCTGACCGAGATATGAATTTATTTAAGACCGCCGTCATCCCGGCCAAACGTTGGACTTCTTTAGGATTCCGAGGTAGATGTGAATTGTGGATGGCTTTAATTTGGTCGGGGTTGACTTTGATTCCTTGGTGAGTGATCATGTAACCCAAAAATTTTTCCGACCCTACACTGAAAGAACACTTGGATGTGTTCAAATGAAGCCTATGCTTCCTTAGTAATATAAAAACTTCATCTAGATCTGCCAAGTGTTTTGATACCTTTTTACTTTTCACCATCATATCGTTAATGTAGGCCTCTACATTTTTGCCTAATTGAGCTTTAAACATCCTCGTCACCATTCTTTTGGTATGTGAACCTAGCATTCTTCAAGACAAAGGGCATTATCCAATAATGGTAATTCCCTGTTGGAGTAAGGAAAGTAGTTTTCTCTTGATCTGACAGTGCCAAAGGGATCAATGATAACCTTGGAAAACGTCTAGGAACCTCATTCTAGGGTGGCTAAAGGTTGCATCCACAAGTTGGTCAATCCTTGGAACAAGGAATGGGTCTTTGGGGCAGGCCTTGTTGAGATTCGTGAAGTCCACACATATTCTCAATTTCCTAGATTTCTTCTTGACAATTACTGTGTTGGCCAGCCATTCTGGATAAAAAACCTCTTTGATAGCCTTAGCCTACTTGAGCTTGCGGACCTCTTCCTTAACCATATTGGCGTGTTCCTTGGAGGACCGCCGAGGTTGCTGTCTCCTCGGGACTACACTTGGGTTCACATTCAGACCATGTCATATGAATCATGGGTCAACTCCAGGGGCTTCGTATGCACTCCAGGCGAAAACATCCAGATTTCCCTTTAAAAAGTTCACCAACTCCTCTTTCTCGCCTAGTGGGAGCTCGATCCTGTTGACACCCCATTTTGCAACCCGCATTTAACCTTACAGGAGGGTAAAAGGGTAATTTCACTTTGGAAATATGCATCTTGATTTTGGTCACTAGATCCTTAATCTCATTTCACCAAAATGATCTTGATGTTGTAACGATCAAATTGACTGGTCATAAGCCCTAATCAGATCGTTAGATTGAAAATTATCATCAAATCAAGTTTTAATGGCCAAGATGCACTATCACAAATTGAGTCCGACTATATGTGATTATGAATAATTGATTCCAATTGGTTATAATTATAATCAATTTGAGATTAATGATATGTCATAATTTGATTAGTTAGGACTACATTTTATGATAAGGTTGAACACACCTAATTAATTAGATAGTTAAGCATTAATTATTCAATGAGTAATTTGTGCAATTATCTTTTAATTAGAGTAAATTTGGGACTAATTAAGTCTAAAATGGGAGTGATTGGAGCCATTTAATGTTAATTGGGAGCTAATTTGGGACCTATTAATGTTAATTGTGCGGAAACCACTTTCTAACAAATGACCTCTGCTCACCATTTCATCAATATCTCTCAGAATATTTTGAATCTGTGAATGAGGTTAATTTTCCCAGAAACTAGACATCCGGGGCTTCAATTTGAGCACAAGAACGAAACAATTCCGATCAGAATTGAGTCAGATATGATCTTTCGAAGTTGGCTCCACAAGCTGTTACAGCAGCTACGGGAAAACCGAAATTTGGCTTGCTCCTCACTCCTACCAATCTTTCCATTTAATGCACCAGATTTCTCCAAAGGCTAAAATGAGGTCTATATTCATGATTCTTTGTCAACCCTCATTAAATGCCTTCCATTCATATTTCCTCAACCACTACTATATAAACCTCTCCTCTCATTCATTCAATGACACACAAAAACCCCTTCTCTTCCCCTCTCTTGATTTCTAGAGAAGTTGAGTAGTCTTGTCATATCTTGGTCTTCCTGAGACTCAAGGTATTGAGTGAGACTCACTCTTCCTCTCCTAACTCTTCTTTCCCTCCACCCTTAGGACCTCCCTCAAGAGTCTCCTCATCCTCCATATGGATCTTGCATGAAGGTATAATCTCTTTTCCTAATTGTTTTTTTGTGTTACCATGATGAGAGTTTAAGATTAAAGAATGATAATAATCATTTAAATTCCTTTGAATATGTTTGAATGTTCTTAATTGTTCTTCACATGTTCTTGGTTGTTCTTTACATGTTCATGCATAAACACTAGTTTAGATCTTAATCTCACATCAAAAATATGAAAAACATGTTTGTTTCGTAATTCGTTCAAGGTTTACAAACTGGTCCCTCTGTAGGGAACCAACAGATTCTAGGGAAGCACTTCTTCTGGGATTGGCCATCCTAAGAAGGCTTTTACTCAAGGGTACTTAAGTAATTTTTCCCATAGACAGCGCCAATTGTGGTGGGATAAAATAGGTCAAACTTGCTTTTTACCTCACACAATTAATTTATAGAGATGGGATGCCAATCAACCTTTGTTACCATTGTTTAAATGAATTAAGCTTGAAATGAAAGGATAAGTGCTAAGAATAAGTACGAGACAAGGGAATTGATTAACAATAGTCTCGAATTGCTTATATTATAATCCTCGGAATTGGTCCAAGATACAGATTACACTTGTTCTAAGGTTGCAACGGTGGTTCTCTATTTCTCTCTTTCTTCAAACGTTTCATCCCTTCTTCACAGAGGCCTTTCTGCCTTATATAGTCACCCAAGTTGTATCTTGGCCTTCCATTTGGAGGGTTAGGTTTCATTTCCCTTGATACTTGTCCCATCAAGGCCTTACTTGAAGGTTTCTACACCAGGCTATGAGTTGTGACGACACTGTTTAGGGGTCATTTCCTCATTAATGCGACTAGCTAAGTGGGTTGCTTTGTTTGCATTCTTCCGTTTCTTGCTTGACGACAAATCTTTCTTCTCTTCCTCGGTTTATGCCCCTTGGCCCTCTTAAAGACACATTAGTATCCTCGGTGTCCTCAGGTATTCTGGTATCCTTGTGCTTATGGTGAGTTGTTTATATTTTCCCCGAGGACTCACTTTAGTGCTTTTCGAGGTCTGTTCTTCTGATATTGGCCTTCTCTCATTTGTTCCTATTCTCGGATACTCGTCCTCCCACATAATAAATAAACAAACAAAACTTCCATGAAATTGATAATATTTTTATTTATGTTTGTTAAAAAAAAGAAAAAGAAAGAAGTTTTTTTTTAAAAAAAAAAAAAAAACAAAGGAAAACCCTAAGCCACCGACCTATAATAAGTTCTTTTTGCCCATTTTTGCAAATTGGAAGGGTTTAAATCATATACTATATAATAAAAGTTGGACTTAGAAGCCTTGTTTGCGCCAAGTGGCTAATCTCATTAATTAGTAAATTAATTTTATATTATTTGTTAGGATATATTTCCTTAAATTAAGGAATGATATTTAACAACAATTTAATTTAAGTAAAACTTTATCATTTAAAAAATTCTATTCAAACTAAAAGACTATTATAAAAAATTATAAACTTAAATCTCAAATAACAACTAACGTTTTCTTTCTATTAAAAAAAACTCACATTTTGACTTCTACTCCAACTAAAAGTCTATTATCAATATTTTAAGAACAACTAGTTAGTAAATTAATTTTGTACATTTAAACTTCAACAATTTAAATTATATTCAAACTAAAAGTCTATTATCAAAATTTTTTAAACTTAAATATTTCAACAAATTTATTCAAAATAAAAGTCTATTATAGAAAATTCTAAAAGTTGGACTTATATGCCAAAGCTGCACCAAGTGTCTACTCTAACAAATTAGTAAATTAATTTTATATTATTTTTTAGGATATATTTCCACAAATTTAGGAATAATATTTAACAACTGTTTAATTTAGGTAAAAATTTATCATTTAAATTTCAAAAAATTTAAATTCTATTCAAACTAAAAGTTTATTATAAAAAATTCTACGCTTAAATATCCCAAACAACAACTTTCTTTCTCAAAAAAAAAAAAAAAAAAAAACTCATGTTTTGACTCCTACTTTAACTAAAAGTTTATTATCAATATTTTAAGAAAAACTAATTAGTAAATTAGTTTTGTAGGGGCAAAAGGCCCAACATCAGATCCTGGGCCGTGGGCCTGTTCGAGGAGACCTATACATCCGAGGATTACATCTCTTGAAGAATTTGCCCAGCCTGATTCGATGCTGAAGTGTGAATCTCGTGGGAGAAAGCCTTGTCCGAGGAGACCTTCTGCTCGGACTATTAAAAAGGTGTCCCAGATTAGTGCACCAGCCTCAATCTTATCTCTCCCAAAGGATCCCCCAATTAGTGTTGACCGTAAGGACAGATGGCGAAAATCAGATATTAAGCAAAAGGCTGCTGCCACCGCATTTATGACCCTGCAGCTTACATCATGGCTGCATTAATGAGAAAAGACTCTTGAACAGTGACCTCCTCCTTTACAGCTACCCCAGGAAGGCTCGAGATGGGGGCGGATGGGACAAGTATGAAGAAAAGCCCATGCAATGGAAGAGGGCATATAAATAGAAGGAAAGAGAACTAAAAGAGGGGGATCCAGAAGAAAAAGGCAACAGAGAGAGAGAGAGAGAAAAAGAAAGAGAAAGAGCCCAAACAATATTTGTATGAACACACTCTTCGGACAGTGCCGAAAAGAATATTGTAACTCTTGATCATCTTATCAATACCCATCTGGTCATTACCATACTTGGGCTTTCAACCCATACGTGTCTAATCAAGTGATCTCCAACCCACTCTCTTTACAAATTCATTGTTAGGATATGATATTCAGTATGGGCCTCCAGCTACTCTGTTGATAGGCCCAATCGCTTAATTTGTGTCCTTACAATTGGCGCCGTCTGTGGGAAGATTACTGTTGTACCTGTGTGTTATAGCTTGAACCATGGTTAGATCAGACAGAGCGGAGTCAGCTGATTCTCAGCATATTGACCACTTTTTGCATCTTGAGCGCCAGAGAGACCGTGAAGGGAGCGTGCACACGAACCGTACTGCGAAGAGTCAACGTCGGAATGACGGTGATGAGACTCATAAGGTCATGCAACGTAAGATCGATCATCTTGAGAGGAGGTTGCGTCGAGCGCAAAGGAGGCGTAGTCCGTCTAGTAGCCCATCCATCACGGATGATTCTTACGATGATGATGGGAATGCCAGTTATAGACCTCGCTCCAGGACACCTCCAAGTGAGTCTTTCTCCTACGAGGAGGAGCATCACCGTGATCGCAGGAGCAGAAACACGTACTCAAGGGGTACTGGGAGCGATGCCATGACAAAGGCACTCAACCAAATTTCCAGGTCGCCCTTTACACGCAGCATAGAGGGAGGGAGCCTTCCTCGGTGTTTTACTCAACCTACCTTCACTACATACAACGGACGGACTGACCCCGTGGAGCATGTGAGCCATTTCAATCAGAAAATGGCTGTCCATTCTCGGAACGAGACCCTCATGTGCAAAGTGTTCCCTTCCAGTTTGGGGCCCGTGGCCATGAGGTGGTTCGATGGCCTCGCGGCAAATTCTATCAGATCCTTTAGGGCGCTCACTAGAGCCTTCTGCTCTTGGTTTGTGACGAATACCAGGGTCTCCCGGCCATTGGATTCCTTGCTGTCCATGTCCATGCGGGAGGGAGAGACGCTGAAAACCTACTCAGACAGATACTGGGAAATGTTTAACTAGATCGATAGGAGTTTCGATGACGTTGCGGTGAGAACGTTCAAGGTCGGCTTGCCAGCCGAGCACGACCTGAGGAAATCTCTGACCAAGAAGCTTGTGAAGAGCGTGCGCCGACTAATGGATCGCATAGACGAGTACAAACGGGTCGAAGAGGACCAGTTGCTTGGAAAGGGAAAGGAAAAGGTTGTCCCTCAGGAGAGGATGGACTTCAGGTCGGACAGATACAGCAACAGCAGGCCGCGGAGAGACTACAGTGTGCAGTCCGGGTCTGCTGCATCGCAAGTTGTCCATACCATATTCCGGGAGCCAATTCACCAAATACTAGAGAAAATTCAGAACGAACCATACTTCAAATGGCCAAACAAGATGGGAGGAGACCCCATGAAGCGCAACCAGAGCCTTCATTGCCAGTATCATCAAGAGCGAGGGCACACCACTGAGGACTGCAGGACGTTGAAGGGCCACTTGGAACAACTTGCGAGGGAAGGAAAGCTGCAGCAGTTCATTTACCGGCCAAATAACCAGGGAGATCATGTTAGGCCAGGGGCTTCGGGGACTGCCTCATCAAGACCCCCTTTGGGCACGATTAACGTTATCTTCGCGGCCCCTGGGAGAACTGGATCCTGCCCCTCTAGAGTAATGTCTATCTCTAGGACATCCGCTGAAGATGATAATCAAGAAACGAAACGGGCAAGAGTGGAGGCCCAACCAGCCTTGAGCTTCTCGGACGAGGATAAGGTGGGGACAATACAGCCCCATGACGATGCTTTGGTCATCACCCTCAGAATAGGAGGGTACGATGTGAAGAGGGTGATGGTTGACCAAGGGAGTGGAGTTGAGATCATGTATCCAGACCTGTACAGGGGATTGGGCCTACGGCTTGAAGATCTGACTGCGTATGAATCGCCCCTAGTCAGCTTTGATGGGAAGACCGTCATCCCTAAGGGTCAAATTAGGCTGCCCGTACAAGCAGGGTCTGAAGTAGTTGAAGTTGACTTCATCGTTGTGGATGCATATTCCCCCTACACGGCCATCGTAGCCAGACCTTGGCTCCATGCCTTAGGGGCCGTTTCTTCGACGTTGCACCTAAAGGTTAAATTCCCGTCTGGAGGACGAGTAGAGGAGATCATAGGAAGTCAACCTATGGCAAGGCAGTGCCTTATAGCTGCCATTTCACATCAGCAGGATGCCGAGCTGACAACCACCTCGGTCGGGCATTCATAGCAATCAACGTTTCCGGTTCCCCCCAGAGCCAAGGATCCGTCCGAGGAGCAATGTGAAAAGTTAGAGAGAGTTGTCATCGGGGAAAATCCAGACAAGTTTTTCCAAATTGGGGATCAGCTACCCCCTCGGGAAAAGGAAGAGCTGTTGACTTTCCTTAGGAGAAACGTGGACGTGTTTGCCTGGAATTCTTACGAAGCCCCAGGAGTTGATCCCGGGTTTATCTGTCACCACCTTAATGTGAGCCCAGCTGCACTTCCCAAAAGGCAGCTACCTCGGCGCTCATCCAGGGAACATTCTGACGCTGTCAAAGATGAGGTGAACAAACTCAAGCAGGCAGGGGCTATCAGAGAAGTGTTCTATCCAGAATGGCTGGCTAACACAG
Organism: Lithocarpus polystachyus; assembly: GCA_033629205.1. Lineage (NCBI taxonomy): Eukaryota > Viridiplantae > Streptophyta > Magnoliopsida > Fagales > Fagaceae > Lithocarpus > Lithocarpus polystachyus. The sequence goes on along the minus strand of CM066172.1, from coordinate 36,274,435 downwards.
TGGTAGTGAGGAAGAAGAACGGGAAATGGCGCGTATGCGTGGACTTTACAGATCTAAACAGAGCCTGTCCAAAGGACCCTTTCCCCATGCCATGGATTGATCAACTAGTGGATGCAACCGTAGGGCATCCACGAATGAGTTTCTTGGACGCCTTCCAAGGGTACCACCAGATCCCTCTAACCCTGAATGATCAGAGAAAACAGCCTTTGTGACTCCCATTGGGAACTACCATTACAAGGTGATGCCATTTGGTCTGAAGAATGCAGGCTCCACTTACCAGAGAATGATGACCAAAATGTTTGAACCCCTACTAGGGAAATGCATTGAGATCTACGTTGATGACATGGTGGTCAAGAGCAAGCTTGAGTCCGACCACGTCGGAGACCTTGAGAACATCTTCGAGATCTTAAGGAAACACAAATTGCGCCTCAACGCCTCGAAGTGTTCTTTCGGCGTTCGGTCAGGAAAGTTCCTGGGATATATGGTCACTCATCGGGGAATCGAGGTGAATCCCGATCAGATAAAGGCGATTAACAGTCTGCAGCATCCTCGGAACCCAAAGGAAGTACAGAAGTTGACCAGGATGACTGCCGCTCTTAACCGGTTCATCTCCAAATCCGCAGAGAGGTGTCGGCCCTTCTTCCAGCTGCTGAATAAGTGGAAGGGATTTGAATGGAATGAGGAGTGTATTCTAGCTTTTCAACAGCTGAAAGAATACCTAACTCGGCCACCCATCATGTCTAGCCCTACAACGGATGAGGTCCTATTCGCCTACATTGCGGTAGCCACCCATGCTGTGAGTCTAGTACTTGTACAAGTCGACAATGGTGTCCAGAAGCCTGTCTACTATGTGAGTAAATCTCTTCATGAGGCCGAGGTCCGCTACCTGCCGCTTGAGAAGGCTATCTTTGCGATAATTCATGCCACTCGTAAACTCCCTCATTACTTCCAGTCACATACGGTTGTGGTCCTCACCCAACTCCCACTCAGGTCGCTGCTCCGGAGTGCAGACTATACGGGAAGGGTTGCTAAATGGGGTACCATACTGGGGGCTTTCGACATAAAGTACATGCCTTGCACTTCGATCAAGGGGCAGGTACTAGCCGACCTAGTGGCCGAGTTTGCTGAGCCTGTGTTGGAAGGGATAACTGGAGCAATGCCCATGGATGAAAATTCAGTTGGCCTCATCGCTGTGCAGGAGTCCGAATCCTGGAAGTTATATGTGGACGGTGCAGCCAATCAACGAGGTTCAGGAGTAGGGCTAGTTTTAATATCCCCCGAGGACGTTGTCATCGAAAAATCCCTAAGACTAAACTTCTCGGCAACCAATAATGAGGCTGAGTACGAAGCATTGCTGATCGGTGTGGCTATGGTCAGAAGAATGGGGGGCAGCATCCTGGAAGTGTTCTCAGACTCAGCTTTGGTCGTCGGCCAAGTTCGAGGAGAATTAGAAGCTCGAGATGAAAGAATGCAGCAATACCTGAAGCAGGTCAAACAGCTGCAACCGCAATTCAAGTCATTCAATTTGCGACATGTTCCTCGGAGTGGTAACACGCACGCGGATTCCTTAGCTACTCTCGCAACCACCTCGGCTCAGGGGCTGCCCCGGCTTATCCTAGTGGAAGATGTCCAAAGGCATTCTGAGGAAATTGAAGGGCCTAGTATTTGTCAAACCAGGGTAGGGTCAAGTTGGATGGACCCTATGGTGACTTATCTCCAAGAAGATATCTTGCCGGTAGACAAGACTGAAGCCGACAAGGTGAGGAGAAAGGCTCCTCGGTTTTGGCTATCAGGGGACAATAAGCTATACAAACGTTCTTTCTCTGGACCCTATCTATTATGCGTGCACCCTGATGCCACAGAGTTGCTCCTCAAGGAGCTACATGAAGGGATTTGTGGCAGTCACACAGGAGGAAGGTCCCTAGCACACAGGGCCTTAACTCAGGGGTACTGGTGGCCAAACATGCAAAGAGAATCACAGGCATATGTGAAGAAGTGTGATCAGTGCCAGAGGTTTGCCCCAAATATACATCAACCGGGAGGAGTTCTGAATCCTCTGTCAAGTCCATGGCCTTTCGCTCAGTGGGGCCTAGACATTGTTGGTCCTTTTCCTAAAGCAGTCGGAAGCAAGAAATACTTGGTCGTTGCAACAGACTACTTCACCAAGTGGGTTGAAGTCGAGCCGTTAGCCAACATCAGGGATGTGGATGTCCAGAAGTTTGTATGGAAGAATATCGTTATACGGTTCGGAGTGCTGCATACCCTCATCTCGGATAATGGCCTTCAGTTTGACAGTAAAGCATTCAAAAAATTCTGCTGTGGACTAGGCATTACTAACAGGTACTCTACCCCTGCATATCCTCAGGGGAACGGCCAAGCTGAAGCAGTTAATAAAGTCATAGTGAGCGGTCTTAAGAAGAGGTTGGACGACGCCAAAGGAAAGTGGGTGGAAGAATTACCACATGTGCTTTGGACTTACAGGACCACTCCTCGGAGATCTACCGGAGAAACCCCCTTTGCCCTGACGTATGGTGCTGAGGCTGTCATCCCCATAGAGACTGGGTTCCCCACACTTAGAACCAGTTCATTCACCTCGGCCAACAATGACGAACAGCTGAGGAGCAATCTGGACCTAATCGCTGAGCATAGGGAAAACGCTGCAATTCAATTAGCCTATTACCAGCACAAGCTCAAGCAGAGTTATGATGCCAATGTCAAACTAAGACCACTAGCACCAAGAGATTTGGTTTTGCGAAAAGTCGTGGGCACCGCAAAGAATCCGGCCTGGGGGAAGCTGGGACCTAACTGGGAAGGCCCCTATCGTATTCTATCAGTAGCTGGTATAGGAGCCTTTTATCTAGAAGATTTAGATGAAAAGGCTGTACCACACCCCTGGAATGTAAATAACCTAAAAAGGTACTATTACTAATGAAAGTTTCAATTCTCTTATCAAAGTTTATTATACTGCGTATTCACTAAGTGTTAAACAGAACCTTGGTCAGGTCTGGCCCCTCGGACCACCTACCTTGGGTAAATTAACACCACTAAGTATTAAACAGAACCTTGGTTGTGCCTGGCCTCTCGGACCACACACCTTGGGTAAATTAATACTACTAAGTGTTAAACAGAACCTTGGTCAGGCCTGGCCCCTCGGACCACCTACCTTGGGTAAATTAACACCACTAAGTATTAAACAGAACCTTGGTTGTGCCTGGCTCCTCGGACCACACTCCTTGGGTAAATTAATACTACTAAGTGTTAAACAGAACCTTGGTCAGGCCTGGCCCCTCGGACCACCTACCTTGGGTAAATTAACACCACTAAGTATTAAACAGAACCTTGGTTGTGTCTGGCCCCTCGAACCACACACCTTGGGTAAATTAATACTACTAAGTGTTAAACAGAACCTTGGTCAGGCCTGGCCCCTCGGACCACCTACCTTGGGTAAATTAACACCACTAAGTATTAAACAGAACCTTGGTTGTGTCTGGCCCCTCGGACCACACACCTTGGGTAAATTAATACTACTAAGTGTTAAACAGAACCTTGGTCAGGCCTGGCCCCTCAGACCACCTACCTTGGGTAAATTAACACCACTAAGTATTAAACAGAACCTTGGTTGTGCCTGGCTCCTCGGACCACACTCCTTAGGTAAATTAATACTACTAAGTGTTAAACAGAACCTTGGTCAGGCCTGGCCCTTCGGACCACCTACCTTGGGTAAATTAACACCACTAAGTATTAAACAGAACTTTGGTTGTGCCTGGCCCCTCAAACCACACACCTTGGGTAAATTAATACTACTAAGTGTTAAACAGAACCTTGGTCAGGCCTGGCCCCTCGGACCACCTACCTTGGGTAAATTAACACCACTAAGTATTAAACAGAACCTTGGTTGTGCCTGGCCCCTCGGACCACACACCTTGGGTAAATTAATACTACTAAGTGTTAAACAGAACCTTGGTCAGGCCTGGCCCCTCGGACCACCTACCTTGAGTAAATTAACACCACTAAATATTAAACATAACCCTGGTCGTGTCTGGTCCCTCGGACCGCACACCTTGGGTAAACTAGTACTCCTAAGTGCTAAACAGAGCCTTAGTCATGGCTGGCCCTTCGGACCACCTACCTAGGGTGAATTAGCACTCCTCTACATTAATTTGAAGTAGCATCTTGGACCCCAAACATTCCAGACCCCTCGGTTCATTCGTTCAAAACCAGAACACCATTTCAAGCTTGCGACTACCTATTGCACACTCCGAGTTAGTCTTTTCAATCAATTTTATTGTTTCTAACGAGTCAGCCACGGGTCATGTCTGTTCGAATTCATCCGTATTTGCTATGACAAGATCGAATTAACTGAATTGATTTCCATATCAACGTTAAGGTTTTCTTATTATTAACCGCGGAATGCTATTGTCCTACTCGCGATAGCCTCTTCAGTATGTGTAAGTAGAGATTTGATTCTACCATGATAATATGCTGTGGACTTAAACTTCTTGTAAGTTTAGAAACTACAAAGTAAAATAGACAGAGTAGTGAAATTGGAAACAAAATAAGCGAGCAAAACATTCTCATTAAATAGAAAGTTGGGGTACATGAGTCTGTAATCCAAAACAACTATTACATTAACAAGAAAGAAAAAGAAACAACGAATAATTACAAGTACGGAAACCAAAGCCTCAAGCCTAATCAGTCTGAGGAGGTATTGCGCCAGGCAAGCTCGGCTCGGCTGCTGAAGTAGCTGCTTCATCGACCCTTTCTTGATCCGCAGTCACCAAGTGGCCTCCGGAGCAGCTCGACCCTGGGAAGCACTTTGTTCCTCTTGAGTCTCATGGCAAGCCTCAAAAGGAATAAATTCCTGGCTCGTTTGCTCCGGGGCTCAGGGTGACGGAGGGGCAGGATCAGCCGAGTTCTCCGCTATATCCGGATGGAAATAGATCCTCCCCGGCTGCATAAGATCGGAATCTGCAGGGACTCCAGCCGAGTTCAAGGCCTCTAGCCAAGAAACTTGGCAGTATTCCCTGCATACTTCAGCAACCTCCTCCGCCAGCCTCTTTTCGGTCTCTTCTATGCCGCGGAGGTACTCGGTTTCTTTCGCGGCCTCAGCAGCCTTCAACGCCTCACAGGCCTCTTTTTCAGCTTTTTCGGCCCTCTCGGCTCGGGCGTTGTACTCCAAGACCAGGCTCCTCTCAGTGGCCAGCTCTATTTCCGTCATATGCAGCCTTTTCCGCTGGTCTTCGACCTGATCTTGGGCGCTTTTTAGCCCGGCTTCCGCACTCTTTCTCTCTCTTTCTTCAACAGTTAGCTTTTTGGTTAACTCCATCTTCTGGTGTTTCAGTTCCCCCAGACTTTTCTCCACCTCCTTGCGAGATTGGGTCTCGGCCCTGGCCAAATTACGGGCGTCCCTAACCCAATCTTCGGCCACGTATACTTGCTGGGTGAGCTGCGCGGAAAGAGGGACAAAATTATGTTAGCACCGAGATTGAAATTACACAGTTCAAACGTAAATAAATCTTATGTATACAGAAGTGATCAGGAACTCACCATGGCTAAATCCCTCTTCATGGACATAAAGAGGTCGGCCTGCCTCCAGGACCTCACCGTGTCCATATCTTGAGGGAGAAGCAACGGGCGCTCCAAAGCCTCAGCGACGTAGCCCGAATGGCCATTTTGGAACTCCCGTATAGAGGCGTTAACGGTGATTGGAGTCCCGTCTAGGTCTAGCCGAGGAGCCCAAACCTGTGGCAGCTGAACCTCCCGGGAGTGGGAGTCACCCCTATGCCTTGGCGGAGAAGCCCTCCTATTGTCCTTCCTCTGCTGCTTCCCCCCTCTTTGCTGCCGAGGAGACACTTCACCTTCCTCGGCGTCCAAGTCCACAACCTTTTTCTTCCTCTTCAAATCGGGTATAGGAAGGAGACCGGTTGTAGTGGTGGGTGGAGGAGGAGGAGGAGGCAGTTTGCCAGTATCCTTCTCTTTAGGGGCCTCCTTCGAAGATGTCCCCTCGTTCCGCCCTGCTATTAGGGCTTTCAATCCCCTCCTCTGCTGTAAAGGCATCTCTTCTATGTCTTCCGAGGTCACGGAACGTTGAGAGCTGAGGGGTTTGGTCTGCACTTCTTCCTCTTCTTCGAAGTGGAATTGGTCTATCTCTGCCTCCAAAGATGGCAGAGTCGAAACGGAGTCTCCCCTTTGTGTAACTTCTCGAGGGGCGACTTGTTGAAGCGGCCAAGGGACCGGGGGAAGATCTTTGCTCGCCAAGAATCCCTGCCGAGAAACGTCTATCCGGCGAATCCTCTTGTCCCCGGCTCGGATAGAGTCCCCGACGTCTTGGAAGCTATCTGATATTGGAGTGAAATCCAATATCAAGTGAGCGGCACGCAGCTGGCCGTCCGAATGGGTGAACACCTCCGAGCGCAGCAAGTGATTCAGACCGTGCACGTTCACGAGATTGAGCTTGGGGGAGACGAACTGTCTATCAGTAATGACAATCAAAAGGAAAAACACAAAATCAGTCATCACACTTCTGAGGCCAAACGTATATACAGTAAAATAAAGTGAAATCTAAACTGCAAACCCTACAATTGTCTTAATCTAATCCCAAAGTACCCCACCTGGCTCCCCCTCAGTGGTCGGACAATGGAGGCCGTCATGCCACGCCCCCGAGACGATGACGTAATCGTCTTTCATGCCTTTGTTGGATTTTGGGAGGCACGATATCATTCTCACGACCGGAGATCGGGACTTCAAGTAGTACCCCCCCTCCTTTAGGGAATGACATTCGTACATGTGTACGACGTCATGCCAGGTGAGTCTTAAGCCCATCATTTCGTTAAGGGCGTCTACACACCCCAGAATCCTAAACACATTGGCAACACATTGGTGTGGACACAATCTGTGATTCCTAAGGTACTCCCTAGTGACGTTACCCATAGGAATGGACATTCCCCTTTCTAAAAAGGCAATCACCGGGATAACCACCTCCCCGGTCCTTCTAAAGGTCAAAATGTTCTCTGGTGGACAGTAACAGAGGCTAACCCTCTCGGGAATATTGTACTTCGTCTTAAAACGCTTTATAGCTACGGGGGTATTGACTAAGTTTTTAAACCTACCCATATCGATATTTAAAGGTTTGCTAAAAGACTCCCCTAAAAGCAAAAATGGAGAAGAAGAAGGAGGCCGAGATGCTCGGCCAAGATGGAATGAACAAAAGAAGCGAATACTTACGAAAGAGGGTGGTATTTTAAGTTCGGAAATCTCTTAGACACCTAGGAATCTTTATAAAAATCTCATCGGAACGCCTAAAACGATGAAACGTGCACCGGTAGGATGCTTTGGAATACTGGAGTACTTAAACGAATGCAAAGTGAAGAAACTCACTTTCTCACGGCCTCTTATATATATAGCAGGCGAAAGTGGTGCGATCTATCCCGCTCAAAATTTCATAGGGAAATCCCAACCGCACGATCTACCTCCAGCCGTTGATCAAGGAGACAGAACGCCACCCAGAGCAATAAAGGATGCGCTATAACTTCCAAAGCGTCTTTGGAAAGTGGAAATCTTGCGAAACGGCGCATCCACGTGGATTTGTTGGGGCGCTTGATGGGTTTCAGCCTTGTAGAAATCAAAGTCCCACCTTTCTCCTCGGATAAAAGGAGAAACTGGAACTTTGAGGGGCTATTGTAGGGGCAAAAGGCCCAACATCAGATCCTGGGCCGTGGGCCTGACCGAGGAGACCTATACATCCGAGGATTACATCTCTTGAAGAATTTGCCCAGCCTGATTCGATGCTGAAGTGTGAATCTCGTGGGAGAAAGCCTTGTCCGAGGAGACCTTCTGCTCGGACTATTAAAAAGGTGTCCCAGATCAGTGCACCAGCCTCAATCTTATCTCTCCCAAAGGATCCCCCGATTAGTGTTGACCGTAAGGACAGATGGCGAAAATCAGATATTAAGCAAAAGGCTGCTGCCACCGCATTTATGACCCTGCAGCTAACATCATGGCCGCATTAATGAGAAAAGACTCCTGAACAGTGACCTCCTTTACAGCTACCCCAGGAAGGCTCAGGATGGGGGCGGATGGGACAAGTATAAAGAAAAGCCCATGCAATGGAAGAGGGCATATAAATAGAAGGAAAGAGAACTAAAAGAGGGGGATCTAGAAGAAAAAGGCAACAGAGAGAGAGAGAGAAAAAGAAAGAGAAAGAGCCCAAACAATATATGTATGAACACACTCCTCGGACAGTGCCGAAAAGAATATTGTAACCCTTGATCATCTTATCAATACCCATCTGGTCATTACCATACTTGGACTTTCAACCCATACGTGTCTAATCAAGTGATCTCCAACCCACTCTCTTTACAAATTCATTGTTAGGATATGATATTCAGTATGGGCCTCCAGCTACTCTGTTGATAGGCCCAATCGCTTAATTTGTGTCTTTACAAGTTTTATACATTTAAACTTCAACAAATTTAAATTATATTCAAACTAAAAGTCTAAATTATCAAAATTTTCTAAAATTAAATATTTCAACAAATTTAAATTCTATTCAAACTAAAATTCTATTATAAAAAATTCTAAACTTAAATCTCAGACAACATCCCACGTTTTCTTTCTTAAAAAAAAAAAAAAACTTTTTGACTTCTACTCTAACTAAAAATCTATTATTAACATTTTACGAACAACTAATTAGTAAATTAATTATATATTATTTTTTATGATATATTTCCTCAAATTAACGGACAACATTAATAACTATTTGATTTAAATAAAACTAAAAATCTATCATCAAAATTTTCTAAACATAAATCTCACACATTTCACTTTTTTTTTTTTTTCTCAAGTTGCATCTTATTAAATAAATATTTTATTAGGATATTAAACTATAAGACTCTTGACTAAGGGATAAGATGTAACAATAATTTAATTTTGATAAAACTTTATCAACTAAGTTTTAAAAATTTAAATTTTACTCCAACTAATAGTCTATAATTTACACACACACACACACACACACACACACACACACACACACTACTAATAACATTATTCCTTGATTGGGTTCCATTATTTTGCATATTAAAATATCCTCACGCAAATTCTTAAACTCTCTAAAACACCCACATCCTTTTGTTAAATAATTTCAAAGTTAAAAACACAAACTGGTTAAAAGAGTATTTTACTATTTTTTTTTAAATTCCTTAATTTTAGGTTTTTTCCTTTCTATTATCCAATATGAATTACCACTTTTGATTTTAAATCCAAATTTTCAAGCTTTTATAAACTCTCGCATAGAGAAATATCCTAAAAATTAAAGCACTTGTAGACACTCAATTTTGCACCCATGATTAAATCAAGGAGAATGACTTGAATGACTATCCATGTATCTCAAAAACCATTTTTGCATTACATGCATCATTTTTTTTTTGCATCACATGCATCAATTTGTTCTTGCGTTGCATGTATTAATTCATTCATTGCATATCATAACAATGATCTTGAGATTCTAACGATCGCAACGGTGTTTCCAGTTTTCAAATCGGACCATTGGATCGAAAGATATCGCATAATCAAGTTTGCACGGTCAACATGCATTGTGTCTAGGTAAGGTCAACCACACATGATTAGTTTAAATTAATTCTGATTGGCTGAACAATTAAAATTAATTAGATAATTTTGTGATTGGTTAATAATTAGTGTTTAAAGTAGGATTGCATGCATAGGAATAAAAGAGTGATTGGATAACAATAAAATTGTGAATAATCTGAACTTATCAAGATTTATTTTAAGGGATTTATCCACAAGATAGTTGTTCAAGATAATTATTCTTAAAAAACCTGAATTATCCAGAAAAGAGATAAAAAATCATAGACGGATGATGAAAACATGTCCAGATACAAGGACCAGTCAAAAACCCTAGAAGGAGAGTCCAAGTGGCACCCGAACACGAAAGTGTGTTTGGCATCCAAGAGCCCATTCGGCACTTTTGGAGTGCCGAATTGCCATCATGTGGGCTTTGGCCCAACGGCTTTCAGGTGACGATAAGGCACACCCTTTCGACATTTTCTCGAAAGGATGCGTCCGGATTCAAATTCTAATCGTCCGTGCCTATTTTTTAGATATTTCTTGCCTCTATAAATAGAGTCCAAGTCTCATAATTCAGGACCTTTTTTTTTTTACACTTTGAGAGGCATACGTTTGAGACCTACAAATTGCTGAGATAAGGTGATCCTCTTTGAGATTTGCTACAAGAATTAGGGTTTTTAGGTTTCAAAGATAACTAAACAAGTTTCTTTGAACCCTAAAACATCATCTCAAGTAAGAACAATGCTCATGCAAGAGGTCGCTTTCTAACCCTTTTGTTCTTATATTTTTCTTATGATGATGATGCATGCTTTCTTGTTTTAAATATCCATGTTCTGATTTGTTAATTTAGATTATCAATATATGTTCTTGATTCTTTTATCATTACTTTAATCTGTTTCTTAGTTTTAGAGATCTGCATATACTAAACTATTTTTTTTTCAAAACAAAACGGATCTACATTGTTTTAGATGTAGTTTTGAATTTTTCTTCAAAATAAAACGGATCTACATCTTTCCTAGATGTAGGTCTGAATTTTTCTTAAGATGAAAACGGATTTTGTTTCTTTTAAGATATAGATCTAATTTTTTTAATGCATGCAGATTTCTAAAATAAAGAATGAGATCATGAATTGTTGTTTTGTTGTTTGTTTTGTTTGAGTTATGTAGCATGAAATTATTTTGTGAATAAGATCCTCTACATAAAAAAAAAAAAAATATTTTTCAAATATAAAAACAAGCCTGGTTCTTCTATTATAAAAAACCTTTTTTTTTTTTTATCATCACAAAACAGATCTGAATTTTCTCTTCAAAAACCAATTTTTTTCACACATGCAAAAACAGATTTGACTTTTTTTATAAGCCAAAACCATTTTTTTAATAAAAAAAACAGATCTAAATTTTTAAACAAAAGATGATACATTCATAAATGATTTTGTGTTGTCTAGTTTATTTCACATGCTCAACATATCATACATAACATGCATAAAATGATACATTGGTCATGAGAGTCTAGAAGACCAGACTTTGTCTGGGCAGAATGAGTGCCTAACACCTTTCTATTCCGTAACCTAGCCTCCGAATTTAGGTCTTTGGCTAAGTAGATCTAGTCTTATCTTTACTTTTTTATTTTTGGGTAGATTGTAACTAGGACCTAAAGCTGTGTAAAGTTCAAATTTTTAATTATGTATTTCTTTATTCAATCAATGAGAAGGACAATTTAGTCATGTATTTTTTATTTAGTTTTTCTTATTTTTTGTACATAAAAAATAAGTAGCGACTTCAAACCACTTATCTAAAAAGAGAGGTGCCCTAAAAAGGTTCCCGAATCTCTTTTTAAAAGGACACCGTCTCTCACAACACTATATCTATCTCACTTTTAAACACTATATCTATCCAAAAAAAAAAATGCTCATAGTTATTTATCCTAAGAATTAAGACACTATCTATTACTCACTTTTAAACATTATGGCACTAAACCCAAATTGCAAAAAATTTATTAAACTTCTTAAAAAAAAATTTTAAATTTAGTTATTTGGTGGCATACAACTACTATACCTAAGAGAGACCTAATTGTTTGAATAGAAAAAACTAAATTAACGTGTAATCATTATTCATCTATATCTTTTCTAATTTAATGCCCCATGGACTCCTTTTTTTTTTTTTTTTTTTTCATATCAACTTCTTGAGAAGTTCCTTCTAAGTTCTAACTTATCAAACTATTTTTTCCTTTTACTTTTTTATTCTTTGGATAAACACCAAAATTTAATATAGAGTTATGATTTTCCTTAAAAAAAAAAAAAGAGTTATGATTAACGTTAATTCCAATTGCAGTTCTTATTTAGCTTAGATGTAATTTAAGATTTATATTTATATATCAATTAATAAAAATTACAATGGATAATGAGTACATCCTTAAAGTAATTGAATGAAACATATCCTCAACATAAAATCTACAGTTTAATTGGATTATTTTATAAGCTAAGTTTTGTTTGGGCTGCTAACATCCAATGCTAATAATAATATATAAATTAGAGAAGAACAACAAATGCAGTGCCACCAATTTTTCTCAACCATTCATAAAATCCATCTCTTTGGCGTTTGAGTCTTTCAATGCTCAATAGAATCACTCGGGTACTCATAAATGTATTTATTTACTAAATCTGGGATGTTATTTTATATTCAAATTAACTTGCTGCTATATTAATTTACTGAAATCATAAAAGCTTATTTCTTGATTTATTAGTCTCACTTTGAATTACAAGATTTTTTGCACTTTTCATGCTCTTGATTTGTCTTTCAAATATACATACGATTAGTTTGGTTATGTATATTATAGCAATTTGCCTTTATTTTCTAGTTTTGAGTTAGAAAGTTGAATAATGCTAAAATAACAAGAGTTGCAAGATTAAAACGAATATTGATTATGAATTTATGACAATCAAGATCTTTAGATTCAGCCAAGAAAAGATAAAGAATCACAATTCAAGAATCAACTATTTTTGCAACAGACCATATAAGCAATGAACACTTGAATGTACCAATATGGTCATACATTTATTTTACAAAATAAATTGGTAGCAAATTACAAACTCATCTGCTTGAATTGTGTGCATTTATTTTATAATAAATTTGTTTTCAAGTGTTTTGAGTCAAATAATTAATAGTTTTTTGGCATAAAATTTTCTTTTTTCTTAAAATAGTTAAACAACTTTGAGCATAAAATTTTCTTTTTTCTTAAAATAGTTAAACAACTTTGAAATAACAAAAGGTGCAAGATTAAGATGAAAATCCATTGCGAACAATGACAAAGAGCTACAAATTCAATCTCCAAAAGGCAAAAAAACACTGTTCAAGAATTGAATATTTGTGCAAGAGACCATTCATCTTAAAAAGAAGATCGTTTTCTTTAAAGACCTGTTATGCCGTGACAATAAAAAAGAGTCAACGACAAATTCTACACAACATTGGCCTCTACTTGCAAAGTCCAATGTTCAGTGATGACCAATTGTATGTTTCTTTGTCTCGAGTAACAAACCTTGAAGAACTATAGATTTTAATATAGAATAACGACAAACAAGAATAAGAATACACTAAAAATATATTCTAATGTAAAAATTTCAGTACATGTAACTACAAGTCTCATTATAGCACAATTGGTATTTTTTATTGAAGTGTTATCATTTTATATTCAATAGTTGTTACATTAATACAATTTATTCCTTTTGTTATTATATTATATAAATTTATAATAAAACCGTTGAACTTACTTGCCATTAACTAGTGTTTAATACCCATCAAAAAAAAAAAAAAAAAAAACTAGTGTTTAATAAAGCAACCCATGTCCTATTTATGGTTAGGTGGGAAAGAAAAAAAAAATAAAGGCAACCCATAGAGTTCATTTTTCAAATATTTGCTAGGAGGATAACCTTCCAAACAAGACTTTACCGTATACAAATAAATAAAGTTAAAAAGAGTAAAATAGAACCCCGATCATAAATTATGGAACGCAAAAGTCCAAAAAAAGAAGCCAAGAAGAAAAGAGCCCCTCAACGGCAAAATGCAAATTCCATGTCTGGTCTCCAAATATATTGACCCGAAACGTGCAAAAGCAAAAACCAAAACCAAAACCAAAACCAAAACACACGCACCCACCCAGAGAGAGAGCGACTGTCATTTTCCAATGCTCAGAGAGAGATAGAGAGCAAAAGGTAGTGTTGTGATAGATAGGTCGCCAGTTGGTTGCTTTCCAAAGAATATTAGTATTTATTAGCAATGAAGTAATGATTACAGTCCCTCTCGTTCTCACTCTCGCACTCTTCTTCTCTCTTCTCTTGTGAAAAAAAAAAAAGAAAAAAGAAAAAATAAAGAGAGAAGCAGAACACAAGTTAATATAATCATAATATAATGTCATCCATCACGTAACTGATGTTTTCTCTTCTCAGCTGCAACGCATTGTGTCATGCTAAGTCATAACAACGCCGCCTAACCCTGTCCATCACTCTTTTATCATTACTTTTTCCTCAAATCCTTATTATTCCTCGTTGCTTATCACACACCCTTTTTTTTTTTGTTCTCATAAAAAACCATACAGAGATTCTTAAGGATACTCATTCAGAGCACACAAGCGCAAGAGTTTTTAGAGAGAAATGGCTGTAGGAGGAGGAGGAGGAGGAGGTGGCAATGAGTTTCATCCACACCCGGTGAAGGAACAGCTTCCCGGCATCGACTTCTGTGTCTCTAGTTCTCCCAATTGGCGTAACTCTCTCTCTCTCTCTCTTCTTCTTCTTTCTAATGCTCTGTTTAGTTTACTCTGTTTTATTCATATATGCTTCGCCTTCGTCAACTTCACTCTGTTCTGTTTTCCTTTTTACTCTGTTTTTTGTTTCTTTTTTTTCTTTTTTTCTTTTTTTTTTGCTTTTCCCATTTTTACAAACAAAAATCGCTTTTAGTTTTCCGCTCCTTTTTCTTCATCTTTAGCATTCTCAATCTCTCTCTCTCTCTCTCTCTCTCTCTCTCTCTCTTGCTATTGTCACCATTTTCGAGACCTGAGCCCTTCGTTGTTTCTATGTTATTCTTATGTATATTTATTAGTATCTTCTCCTCGTTCGTTTCTTTTTTCTCTTTTGTTAATATCGATTGTCCTGTTTGGTTCCCTAGAATCTAGATAACTAATGGAAAGGAAAAGGAAAAGAATGGGGTTGTCGAGATTAAAAAGAGAAAGAAACAGATAGAAAAATTTCTGAAAGTTTTGATTCCTTAAATGCTTGTGTTTTTCGTTTTAAAAAAACAAAAAAACTAAAGAATCCATTTGAACTGAACCATATATTTTATATGGGTTGCCTCCCCTGTTTTTCTTACTTTTTTTTTCCCCCCATTTCCTAAAAATTAACATTTGCAAAATTATTTTGATTTTTAGGAAAACTATTCATGAACTTGTCAATTTGAATTGTGCAAAAGTATTGATTGCTAAAATTGGTTTCATTGACTGTAGCTGAGGCCATACTTGTGGGATTCCAGCACTACCTGGTGGTGATTGGAAGCATTGTTATCATCTCAACCATTATTGTTCCTCTAATGGGTGGTGGCAATGTAAGAATTACTCTCAAAACATGCACAAAAATATATCATTCATTTTCCTACCTTAGATGATTAAATTCATCATTTCGTAATCCTTTAAGTTTTTGGGACTATTAGGAATTTATCATGGCATCAAAGTAAGTGGTCCTGGGTTTGGTAATTTACCATAACCAAATAACACATTATTGCAGGCGGAGAAGGCTGAGGTGATAAACACTTTCCTCTTTGTTGCTGGAATCAACACATTGTTGCAAACGGTTTTTGGGACTCGGCTACCAGTGGTAACGGGGCCTTCTTATGCTTTCATTATTCCAATCATTTCCATTGCCTTGTCGAGGAGGTTCAGTGGTAATGTAGAACCCCATGAGGTTGGTTTTTACATTAACTTACTCCCTTCCCAATTTTTTAGAGTAAGATTTGATTCCAAGACTAAATGAGTGGATGACAAAAGAAAATCCTTAGAAATGCTTTGTTAATGGGAAAGATGAGTAAAGAATAGAGTATACTACTTATTATTTGTTGGATATGCCGAATTTTGTGTGCTTATGACTTTTCTTATTTGTTTGCTGAGTACTATTTTAGAGGTTTAAACAAATCATGAGGGCCACACAAGGAGCACTTATTGTATCATCTTTCTTCCAAATGGTTGTTGGATTTTTTGGTTTCTGGAGAATCTTTGCAAGGTATTGTATTGGAAAAGAATTCTATTGGATTTGAGGATGTTATTAGTTACTCTTCAATTGTTTGATTAAGGAGCTATGTATTATTGTGCAGGTTTCTCAGTCCTCTTGCTGCGGTTCCTTTTGTAACTCTCACTGGACTTGGCCTTTTCGCACATGGTTTCCCACAGGTAAGACCGCTGAATTTTTCTTTCTGTTATTATTTAATGCACATAATTGTTGTACAAGGAACTACTTCTAGTTTTATATTTTCCTTAACCTCTAATAATAGTTTAAGTGATAATCAATGTAATTCTTAATCGAAAGAATCCTCTTTGATAACGAATATCTAATTAGGGGGAGAAAAAAAAGAAAAGAAAAAAAGAATGGAGAGGCATTGCTTCCTACAGGAAGTTTTTGCAAACCCAAAAGTCAAATTGCTGACAGACCTTAGCTAGTTCAAGACTTATCTTGTTTAGTTGACTTTTTTTTTCCTCCTACATGTATTGTCTTATGAAAGTAACATTTCTGTTTAATTGTTGGTTGTAGTTGGCAAAATGCATTGAAGTTGGACTCCCAGAATTGATTATTCTGATTGTTTTATCTCAGGTAGGCAGCCTCCCTAAACAACCTATAGTTCATCAGCTAAATTTTCATTAATATTTAAAAACAGTAGGACATCTTTAATTATTCTTGATATTCTTATTTGTATTCCTACTTGATAAAGAGGGTATTTAAAAATTACGCTAAGACTTTTTCTGCTTGAAACTTCTGTTTGCATTCATTCTTTGATATGGTTAAAAATTGAAAAGAAACAAATGATATATAAGATCTAAGGAAGAACCATGTAATGGTGCCTATGGGCTGGATATCACTTCCCTGCATGGTGTCCTCACTGTGGAAGGAATCTTATAATCCCTCACCTTTTTTCAAATTTACAAAGAGAAAAGAGTGTATCAAGTGCATAGAAATTAAGAAAACTTTTTCTGCCTTTTTTTTTGTCTCTCATATTTTGGCTTTTGAGACAGGTAACTTGAATTTCTTTTGAGCTTTTCTCTTATGATTAACTAATTTAATATTTGATCGATTTGCAGTATATTCCTTCTGTGCTAAAATCGAACAAAGTCATATTTGTTCGATTTGCTCTTGTACTCTCAGTCGTGATTGTATGGGTATATGCAGAAATTTTGACTGTAGCTGGTGCATATAACCGTCGATCTGTAAAAACTCAATTAAGTTGCCGCACAGATCGTTCTGGGCTCATTAGTGCTGCCTCTTGGTAAGTGATATGTAAAATCTCAGCTGTAGTCCATTTAATTGCATCTCTCATTTGAGCACTTGTCTTCACATGTTTAATTAATTACAAACTATACTATTTTTGTTGTATTCGTTTCTTTTGTACAATGTCTTGCTTGAGAAACAATCCTGCAATGTCTTGTTTTTACCAGCTGTAGTGTAGATCATATACAGTATTTAGAGCTTAGAAATACCACATTAGTTAAAATCCTAATTATGTCTACTTTGTTTTAAAATAAATATGTTCTGTTGTGCAATAAGTAACATTACTACTTAAGTGTGCACTTTTTGAAATGTAATAAATATCAAATTATATATAATAGCATGAAGATGAATCAGTAACCTAGTAGTTGAATGAAAGATCTTTTACATGTTCTCTGTGAAGTTTCCTGATTATTCAATGGCAGTAATATAGGGAAAAAAGGATTAAAAAATAATACGCTTTTGTTTTTGTGCTTCAAAATTTAATTTACTTAGCATAGGAGCTTGCCATATTCGTAATAGGTAACTTGAAGCAGTTCACACTTCACAATGATATTGGGTGGTTTGAGTTATATATTTGTATATTTTGGATTATGCCATATTAACAATTGTGATTTATATACTAGGCTACTTGAATATGGCAATTTGTTGATATTGTTGTCTTAAGCCATAGTTGGAAGTGATGAGTAATCCCCCTTTACACCTCTCAAGTGTGTTCCCTTGTCAAGGTTAAAAGAAACCCGGATTTTTTTTTTCTTTTTTGTGAGGAAGATTTTACTAGAACTTTGTTTGTTGATAAATGTGAGTCATTAGATTGTACTTTGTCATTTGAAATTTTATACAAAATGTTCTTGGCCATTGTAAATGATTAATCAAATGTATTGTATGCTTCTTGTGGGAACTAAAACTATTTTACATTGCTATATGCAGGATTAGAGTTCCATATCCGTTTCAATGGGGGCGTCCTACATTTAATGCTGGAGATGCTTTTGCAATGATGGCTTCTGGTTTTGTTGCTATTGTTGAGGTTTGATTTATTCCTGAACCCCTTTTTTTCTTTTTGTAATATAGATAGTAATATGGTGATTTGCCTTTTCTCATCATTGATTATAATGAGAATGCAACAGAGATCAAATTATGCGTACCAATGCTCATCTATAGATTTGGCTTGTGTTTTACAAAAATAAGCTAAGACAATACTTGTGAACAATGAAGATGTCTACTCTACTTAAGATGCATGTAGTAATAATTATCATAAGGTGGATTTATCTTTTAAAATTATTTGATGGGAAGAAAATTGGATATAGTTGTGAAACTGCTTTATGGAAAACCCATTCTCTTCCTAACCTGTACTAGTATACATATGAAGAGGGTCCATATTACTTTTGTCTTTTTTAATCTTAATTTCTACTCTCATTTTCATGGGCAGTCCACGGGTACGTATATTGCGGCAGCAAGATATGGGAGTGCCACTCATGTGCCTCCTTCCGTACTCAGCCGTGGTGTTGGCTGGCAGGTACAATTGATACTCTGATGTCTTATTATCCATTAATTGTTCATTTTTTGTAACTTGTTTAATTCTAATAAATTTCAGGGAATAGGCACTTTTCTGGATGGAATTTTTGGTGCAGGAAGTGGCTCCACTGCATCAGTGTAAAAATTTATAAGATTAATTACTTCCTTGGAGGATCTTAGATTAGAACTTTTGCTAGTTTCACTTTGTTGCTTAATTATATTGTTTGCACAACCGGCTTGTGAAAATTGGCCCTGACTTGATGTTTCCAGCCTTTAATGGTGAAATATAATGATCTTCTGTAGATGGCTTTTGAAGACCTATGAATTATGTCGATTCATGGAAAAACCTGTGGTTTATTAGATGTTTGGCAATATATCTCTATCTATCTCTCTATCTATACACACACACACACACACACACACACACACACACACACACACACTCAATGATGTGATCTAACTATGTACCATTTATTCCTTTCAAAGTGAAAATGCAGGTCTGTTAGGATTAACACGGATTGGAAGTAGAAGAGTCGTTCAAATATCAGCAGGATTTATGATTTTCTTTTCTGTTTTAGGTGTGGAATCTCACACATTATTAGCTTAATTTGTCATTGTTACTTGATATGTTTTTGAGACATATTTTCAATTTAAGCAATAAGGGAAATAATGGCTTGCCATTTGTCTTAGATATATTCCAGAGTTATTATACATAACCTAAAGAATTTTCTTATGGGTCCATAATTCATGTTCAGGAAAATTCGGGGCTGTCATTGCTTCTATACCATTACCAATTGTGGCGGCATTGTACTGTGTTCTCTTTGCCTACGTAGGTATGTATCATATTTTTATGGTAATCAAGATAGAAATTGTTAATTTTTAGTAGTTTATTTATTTTTATTTCTGTTTAAGCCATGACATGTATGGTCATAGTCAATGGCAGAACTAGAGATTTTCTTTCTGGGGAGGGGTGGATATAGTATAAGTTGTGTAATTGTTATGTAAATCATTCAAGAAAATGTAAACTTTCAATGTTTATTTTGCTTCGTTTTAATTTTTAATTTTTTACTTATAATTTGATAGTTGGGGGAGGGTGGATTTGAAAAAAGTGCAAACTAGTTGAGTTACAAAACTCGTGGCTTTATTTTACTTTCTTGGTGAACAAAAAGAATACAAATGGATATTCAATGTTAGTATAACAACGTCATTAAAAAAAATTTTGAATTGAGTTTCAAGATTTCTTTTATTAAAAAAAGGATGCTTATTACATTTCTTTGTATACTTATTTATAGTTTAATTAAGCAAAAATTTGTAACTGTTCAATATTTATAAGAAAATATTTTCAATATTTTGACCTACTATACCTAATCCTGTTATTGATATTTTTATCTAATTGATTCAAATAAAATCATTATAGTTTTTTATTTTTTATTTTTTTGTTTTTTTGGAAATACATAATAACACATTCAACAAACTCTAATTTGAATACTTTCTTAAATATTTTGTCTATACAATTCTGACTTTTAGCTTTTCTTCATGGGTAAATGTGGAAAATTAAGTGCTACATGGAAGTACAATTATTTATTGGATTTGGAAATACTTTGTTGATGGATAATTCTTAAGAATTAAGCACTAAATGGAAGTGAAAAAAATTTAACTAGAATTGGCAAGGAATTTAAATTTGGCTGCATTTCTCTTCGACACTATATATTTTATTTGGGTTAGGGGCATTGTTTCAAATTTTAGCAAAACAGTTGGGGTTTGGGGGGGGGGGGGGGGGGGGGGAGGACATAGTATTTATATTGGGGTTTTGAATCTGAATTTTAGTTGTGCTGTTTAATTTCTTAAATAGTTTTTAACACAATCATTTAACACTTTTCTTTGGATTGACCAGTGTCAGCTGGCCTTGCTTTTCTTCAATTCTGCAACCTGAATAGCTTCCGGTCAAAATTCATTCTAGGCTTTTCCCTCTTCATGGGTCTTAGTGTGCCTCAATATTTCAACGAATACCTTTTGATAGCCGGTCAGGGACCTGTCCACACTCGTTCTATATGGGTGCGTATGTTCACTTTTTCTTATAGCTTCATATTTATTTCCTTTTTGTACGGTCAAATTGAAGTTATAAACTTATATCTGTTTGCACTTCGGATTACTCTCAGTTCAACAACATTGTGCAAGTGATTTTCTCTTCCCCAGCAACAGTGGCTGCTATAGTTGCTTTTCTTTTGGACTCCACTTTAAGCCGTGGCCACGACTCAACCCGTCGAGATAGTGGGAGGCATTGGTGGGAGAAATTCAGATTCTATAACCAGGATACTAGGAGTGAGGAGTTCTATGCATTGCCTTGGAACCTTAATAGGTTCTTCCCTTCATTCTGATTTTAGAATGGAGAAATTTTAATGAACATCTCAAATTTGTTGTGCCTATGGCAGTCTTCTCTTCTGCCATTGCTTTTTCTAGTATAGAATGAGAAAATATATAGCAACAGTTGAGCATAAGACACTGACTTCTTGTTGCATACATAATTGCCTAAGGTTACGTTTGGTAGACCGTATTAAATATTGTAATGTAATAGATATTTTTATGGTATAACTATTCGGTTGTTTGGTTATGTTTTTATTACAATGAATAGTTATTCCTTATGAATAGGTATTCTTCAAAACGAGGAATAACTATTCCTTATCAAAAGGATTGAATATCTATTCCTTCACCATATGTAATAACTTTTTAAAAAATTTCCTAAAAAGCTATTAATTGCCACATCTTCAAAAGGAAAGAAAATAAATTTTTCTTATTGTTAATTATTAGCTCTATTTTGAACATCTTAAAATAAGTGTATTTTAAGAAATTTGACTTAAAAATGATTTAATTACACATTCTTTTTATACTCTATTAAATTGTGGATGTATATTCAGAATTTTATTCTTAAATGGTCACCAAATTAATGAATAGTAATACTTATTATATTACAACTTAATATATTTTTTGTAATAGTTATTTATATTCTCATGTAATAATCATTACAATATACTAAACCTGCTCTAAGTCTTTGTATATATAGCTTCTTATAGTCTTCTCAAATATATAATGAGAAAATATGTAGCAACAGTTAAATTTGTTGCTTTTATAAAGCCAAAACCACATTAATTGTTGCATTCTATTGTGAAGTGAAAATCTGTTCAGACCTCTTATACCAATTGAAATAATTTTTATTTTGACTCCAACCAATTTATATAGTGGAATAAAAAAAATTACTTTTAACAAGTTTCTTCACAATTTTTCATACAAACAAATATATTAATCAAAGGTATCAATATTAAATTTAAGGCAATAATAACAATAATAAAAAAGAAGTAAAAGTATACAAAATTGGTGAAGTATTAGATCAATGAAGAATCCTTCAATGAAAAACCACTTCGGGATCCAGTCCTATAGAAAATTCACTATAAAGGAATAGTTACAACAATCTATTACAAAGTTTCTATACATTTATATTCTCTGGAATCCTTTTACGGTATTTTTCTCTATGAACTCCTCATTGGCTTGGATTAGAACATTTGGCACTTCAAAGAACCTCTTTGAAGATTTGCGGCAATGAACTCATTGGAAAAGCTCCTTTCAAGAAAGGATCAAGACTCAAGGTCTATAAAAATATAAGTTGTTTTTTTTTTTTTTTCTTGTTTTTGAAATAAAGCAAAATGATAATTTATTTGTTTATAATTAGGATGATAGGAACAAAATTAAACCTGTTTAGCCCTAGTATTCCCTTCTTTCTTACATCTAAAAGGCGTACAACAAGTAATTTATATAGGTGCATTAAGTAGGGTTAAAACTAAGCAAAAACCCCCATTTCTAAAAAGTAGGGACGATAATTGCCTCACCTAAGCAAAATTGTTGTTTGCTTGAGCGAAGTTTTCGGATTTAGCATAGTTGCACTAACTTTTAACAATCATATCTTAATCGTTTCACACCAAATTGGGTCAAATTTGTTTCAATTTGAAGCAGCAAATGTTTACTTTTTAATGAAACGAGTTTCACTTAAAAAATTCATTATAGTGCAAAATATGTGGGGAAAAGATCATCAACTTCTCATCTTTGAATATATTAAAACATTATCTTCTTTGAACAACTTTTGACCCAGATTCAACCCTCACAAAATTTATTGATTCAATCAAATTTTAATATGTTTTGGTTCTAGGATTTGCCAACATATCTTGGAACCCTAACAATCTCCCTATTTCACAATTCCATGACAATACAAACTCAATGTACTACAATTAAATCACAGAAACCACATACCAATCTAGACTTCGTTTCAGCTACATGACATGTCTAGATAATAAAATCTGTCTTTTCCTGAAACATGGACAACCGCATTAAAAATGCATGAAGATCAGGTATAGGTAAAAGTGGTTAGTCCTTTTTTTTTTTTTTTTTTTTTTTATAAAAAAAGTCAGCTTTTAAGCTTTAAGTACATAACACAAGATTGTTCTATGTAAATCACACACAACTAGTCGCTTAAAAAAATTTATCCTACTCCCAATTTTGTCCGCAATGACAAAAGATATGAATTCATGAAAGTCTATACAACTCTCCCTTAATAGAGAACCTCCATGCTTTCTTCCCCTATGATGAACATGGTTTAAAAAAAAGAAAAAAAGAACTCTCCCCTATGGAAAAATACATAATGATTTCAAAATACTCTTTAGAAAAACAATTTGGAGAAAAAACTCACAGAAACAAAATACTATTTAAAAATAATGGGAGTCCATAGAATAATAATATTTTGTTTTTCCTTATATGTAGTTTTTTTAGGGGTGTCAATGTTTGACCCAACCCTCGACACGACACGAACCTGACATGGGTTTTTTCAGGTTAGGGTTGGGCTTTAATGGATTTGGGTCATAAACGGGTCAACCCGAAAGTGACACGATAAAAAACGTGTCATAAGCGGGTCAACCCGCATAACTCGCAATAGACACGTTTGACACGCCAATTTATTTGTATTAACCCGAAATAACCCACTTAACACAACTCGTTTAAACTCATATAGCAAATAAATATTTATTTTACTTTAGATTTGTTAAATACCTTTTATATCCAACATATATTTTAAATTTAAAAAGAAAAGTGAGTAATTACAAAAATTTACAAGGGATATAATTGGAAATTGAAATTTTACAAACCCTAGAACTACTAATATATATATTTGGCATAGAACTTGCATAAATGAAATTGGATGAGCTTGTGGAAGATGTTATGAATTTGGACATCAACAAAGAATCTAGGGATGATAATTGTGGTTATAGTCAGGATTAGTCTACTGTTTGCTCAAATTCTTTCAATATTGATACTTAGCATTTGGCGAGTTCCAAGGATATTATATTTTTGTTGTACTATGTTATTTTATTTTTGTTAAACTTTGTTATTTTGAATTTAGGTTGAAGTGTATGCATTTCTTTTGGAGTGTAAAGAACTTATTTCTAGATGAATGTTATATTTTTGTTGAACTATATTATTTTGAATGTGGGTTGAAGACTTGAAGTATATGCACTGCTTTTTGGGATGCAAAAAAAATTATTTCTAGATGGATGTTATATTTAATATTATGCAGGTTGAAATAGGTTGTGTTACATTCGTGTCAACCCAACACGACTCGTTTATTAAGTATGTCAAATGGGTTGGGTCAAGTCAACCCGTCTTATTAACAGGGTGGGTTAGGGTTGAAAGATCATAACACGATTATTAAATAGGTCGAGTTAGGGTTGAGCCATTTAGTTGAATACCCTTACCTCGACACAACATGAACCCGACACGCTAACCTGAATTGACACCGCTAAGTTTTTTTTGTTACTATGTGACCCATTAACGTCTTTATTTAAGAATATGCATTGTATATAACAATGATATAAGCATTCAAATATGCAAAGTTCTTTCGTGTGTTAAAAATGTTTTGTGAACTCAAACCAACTTCTAAAGTAGAGGAAAAATATAATTATGAAGTCAAATATTATTAAAAATTCAAGGTTTTCAAATCAATTTGAAATTGACTCCATTTTTTTTTCAGGTGCTCACTTTATCTCTATATTATGTACTTAAGTCTTAAATGAGTGGTGATTTTCACAATATTGAAACAAACAACCTTCTTTATAATTGATACATCATAGTGGTTTTACACTAATTTAGAGGTAACCATTTCCATTATCTTTTTAAGAAAAAAAAAAAAACAATTTTATCAATGTTCACATCAATGCTTGAATTAAAAAATCAACCTTTTATATAAATGTTTGTTACATAAACTTAACCTCAACTGAGTTTAAATATTAGTAAACAAGTGTGAATGTAATAATAGAAAATACAATATGCATACATGACTTATACATTAACACCATAAATTTACATTTATCTTAAAATTAGTCATGCACTTAGTTTTGCTACACACTCACACACACCCACTTTTTATGTTGTTCCACAATGTCAAACATGTTCTAAATCAAGAGAGAGGGATTTATATTCATGTTATAAACTTTAAGATTTTCAAAAATAAAAATATCAAAACACACAAAACAGATTGAAAGGATTGGTATAGGAGTATGCAAAAGAACACTCATTTGAGAGAATCTTTCTTCACCCACACAACACGACTTAAGGCTTTATAGGTGAAGAAAGTCAAGAAAGGTGGAGTGACTATGAAAAGATTTGAAAGTCCTTTGAGAGAATGACACTTTTATCATTTGTTTTGCAAGGAGATGCTTCTCAATTGAACACGATTAAAGAGATCCAATTGGGTGGAAATCCTACCATAGGGAGGCGTTCTTTCTCCTTCACAGGTTTGGAACACATTTTCTAGTGTGACATTGAGTTTTACAAACATCACCCACATTCATGTTAGGATTTTGAACAATATCAACTTTTGGTCCTTTCACCTTTAGGGTATCACTTTAAAAATGTCATTGGCTGGATAGGCAACATATGATATATACCATTTAGATCTAAGAAGGAAACAACTTGGTCTTAGAGCATTTACATCCGAGGATGTAAAAAAATACTTCTTTTAATTTTTACATCCTTAAATTCTACTTTATTTATTTTACTAACACATTTACGTGACCAGCAATATCATAATGGTAACAACTAACAAGTATGAATAAACTTACATCTATTTTGCTTCCTAGGAGGGGGGTCAAGATTGGCTCTGTGACTTAAACTTCATTTATAGATCTTTTGCCCTTATCTTCTATAGCAAGTTCAATCTAGCTATTCTCCTTGAAAATATCTCAATCAGATTGATAACTTCGTATGAGCTATGGGCTTTCGCGGCGGTGGTGGTGTTGGTGTTGTCAATCTAGTAGTTGCTTAAAGGGTGGCTAACTAGTAACGAGGGCCTAGTAGTAAAATGGACTTATTTCCCCAATAATTGCATTTTGGAGAATTTACCAAATGCGCAAAATTGCATTTAAATTAAGCCAACATCATTCTTGGCCAAATTAATGCTAACCAAACGGCCACTTGAGCTTTTTTGATTCAGGTGATTACATTCTATAAAATCTAGAACTTTCTCTAAATAGAAGTTCAGAAATTTTATTGAATCAGAAAAAGTAATAGAAGCGTCTAATCTTTAATACATAAGAGCTATCCTATATATACACGTCTCATACTAAGTCCCTAAAAATCAGTGAATCAGTTACTAACTATGCTAACTATACAATAGTGTTTCATTATATACATGACAGCCTAATTACTATAAGCCAAGTGTATCATAGTCTCCAAAGCTATGTATGAAGACTTCATGATAAGGCATTGCCTCAATGGTTTCTAGCACATCCCTGCAAGCCCACTGGTGCTCTGTATCTGATGCTTCTGCTGCACAGTTGTTACACAATTGTTTATTGTTGTGGCTGACCTTGTTTGCTAGTGATGATGCTACTGTGCTTGTACTAGCATCAGTATAGCTACCAACCATCTGTTTGCTTTGTTGGCCTGCTCCACCATTGGATTGCTGCCCTGCACTAATCCCAGCAGATAATTCCTTAAGCCTTGAGCAAATTTCATCAGCTTTAACACCCCCCCCTCAAGAGCAAGGCTCTTGTAGTTTGTGTTTTTGACTCTAGTTCTGGAAATTCAACATTGGTAGCAAAGATATTAATCAAACCCAACTTCATGATCAATCTTATATAGTTGTCTACTCCTAAAGCCTTAGTGAAAACATCAGCTAGCTGATTTTTAGAAGCCACATGAAAGGTTTTAATTGTTCCATCTAGAACCCTGTTTCTAACAATGTGGCAATTAGCTTCTATATGCTTTGATCTCTCATGGAATACTAGATTTGCAGCTATTTGCAGTGCTGCTTGGTTGTCACAGTATAATAAAAATGGTTTGTCATGCTTCACATGTAAGTCTTTCAATGGAAACAACAACCATGTCACTTCACATGCTGTAGTTGCCATGGATCTATACTCTGCCTTGGCTGAAGATCTTGAAACCATTGACTGTTTTTTTAATCTCCATGATATTATTGAGTCCCCAAGGGAGACACAATACCTTGTAAGAGACTTTCTGGTGTCTAGACATCCTGCCCATTCAGCATCACAATATGCCTTTAACTGTAAGTCTGAGTCATAAGGAAAAAACACCCCTTGACCTGGTGTTCCTTTGATATATTGTAGTATTCTATTGGCTACTTGCATGTGAAGAACTCTGGGCTGAGTTAAAAACTGACTTAACCTATTTACAGCATAGGTTATGTCAGGCCTACTTAAAGTCAAATACATCAACTTCCTTATTAGCCTTCTATACTGACTTGAGTCTTCTAGTAGCTCTCCATTACTCTTTGACAACTTAAGTTGTTGCTACATAGGTGACTTAACAGGCTTGCAACCCATCATGCCTGTTTCTTTCAGAATTTCAAGTGCGAACTTCCTTTGGTTCAAGCTGATTCCCTTATCACTCCTTGCAATTTCAAGTCCCAAGAAATACTTGAGTGATCCTAGGTCTTTGATCCCAAAACTTGGCATCCAAAACTGACTTCAAGGCTGCCACACAACTAGGATCATTTCTTGTAATCACCATGTCATCCACATATACTAACAATGCAGCAAACAAAAGACCTTTGGCATAAATAAATAAAGAATGATTAGCTTGAGATTGAACAAAGCCAAGTTGTTGAATAGTTGAAGAAAGTTTATTGTACCATTGCCTGGATGCCTGCCTTAACCCATAGAGTGCCTTAGCAAGCTTGCAAACAGTAGGTGTAGATGCAGAATTTGAAGTTGAACCACCCCCCTTATTGTGAAAACCAGGAGGTAAAGTCATTTTTACTTCCTCAACCAAATCTCCATGCAAGAAGGCATTATTAATGTCTAATTGATGAAACGGCCAAGACTTAGCTGCAGCCAAAGCAATTAGCACTCTGACAGAAACTGTCTTGGCTATAGATGAGAAAGTTTCAATGAAGTCAAGGCCTTCCCTTTGGGTATAACCCTTGGCAATTAATCTTGCCTTATACATGTCGACAGTTCCATCTAATTTTAACTTGATCTTATATACCCATTTACATCCAATGGGTGTTTTCCCTGGAGGCAAACTAGTAAGTTCCCAAGTGTGGTTTTGTTTAAGAGCTTGGATTTCCTTATCCATTGCTTCTCTCTAAAGGGGGTCTTTGACTGCTTGAAAAAAGCTTTGAGGCTCTTAAGGATTGGAACTAACTGCCAAGACATAGGATTGATAGCTTGGCATTAAATGAGCATAAGTGAGGCTATGAGCTATGTCATAAGATCCACCAGAAGTAGGGAGATTGGCAGAAGCACAAGAATAATCCTGCAAGTAAGCTGGAGGCTTTGAAGGCCTAGCTGACTTTTTGGTAGGTGCAGGTGGTGCTTTTGTTGCCGTTATAGAAGCCTGTTCTGGTATGGCAGATGTAGGAACTAAGGGCAAATGAGAAGAAGTCATGGAATCAGTATTAAGTAAAACAACAACTGAGGAATCATATGTCTCAATTGGTAGAGAGGAATCAATTGAATTAGTACAGAATTAGAAACTGAAGTAGGAACTGAATTTGGAAGCACATTAGAAACTGAATTAGGCATAGAAGGAACAAAATTATTTAAGAAAGGACCTGTAGTATCTGGTATAATGGTAGGAGCAACAAAAGTATCATTACCTGAGCTAGAGGAAGCATTACCTTGAAGTTCAAAATTTGAAAGAAAAGGATCAGCAACAGCAGCAGTTTCACCAGCAAAAGAAAATATGTCCTTATGAAAAATTACATCCCTTAAGATAAAAACTGATTTGGTAGAAAGATCATACACTTTGTAACCTTTTACCCCAAAAGGATACTCCAAAAATACACATTTTTTAGCTCTAGGATCAAACTTTGATCTATTATGAGAGAGAGCATAGATGCATAACATAGACATCCAAACACTCTCAAATGATCATAAGTAGGCACATGACCAAAAAAGAACTTCATAAGGTGTTTTATGGGACAATGGTGAACTAGGTATTCTATTAATCAAGTATACAGCAGTTAAGACACTATGTCCCCACAAATATAAAGGTAATTTGGATTGAAACATAAGAGATCTTGCAACATTTAAGATGTGTTGGTGCTTCCTCTCAACAATGGCATTTTGTTGAGGGGTCTCAACACAACTTAATTGATGCAAAATACCCTTTTGTGCGAAGAAATCTTTCATTATAAACTCAGTCCCATTATCTGTCCTCACAACCTTGACCCTTTTAGCAAATTGAGTTTCTACCATATTACAAAATTGCTCTAAAACTGATTGTGTTTGTGACTTGTGTTTTAACAAATAAACCCAAGTAGACCTAGAACAATAATCTACAATAGTTAAGAAGTATTTGCAATTATCAATGGGAGAAACTGAGAAGGGACCCCACAAATCACAATGCAACAAATCAAAGCAATTTTCAGAAACATGAGAACTTGTATTGAATAGGACAATTGTCACAATGAAAATTATCAACAAAATCATAACGAGGAACTTTATTAAACTTCATCAAAGCCAATTTGGCATTTGACAAATGCCCCAATCTGAAATGCCAAACATGTGGTTGAACTTTATTGACTGAAAACACTGCAGAAATTGAAGAGGAAATGGACTTGCTCTCTTCCAGCAAGTAAAGACCATTGTACTCTCTACCTAGACCAATTGTGCTCCAATGAGCAAGGTCCTGGATGAAACAAAAAATTTCAAGAAAAATGAGGCAACAAACAACTGATTTTGCCAATTGACTCACTGATATAAGATTGAAACTAAATGAAGGAACACAGAGAACATTATATAGAATAAGTGTTTCTGTGATTTTGACAGTCCCTATGTGAGTAACTAAAGCAATTTCACCATTTGGCAATTTCACATGAGTATTTAGAATAGAGATTATAGTAGTGAAACAAGAAACATAATGCACCATGTGGTCAGTAGCCCCTGTGTCAATGACCCAATCAGTGGCTGTAAACATATCTTTATTGACTAATTTGGCAGAGAAAACAGAATGCTTCAAGTTGGGAATGAAAGGAAAACTAAAAGCCATACCTGCCATAGTCTCAAGATAGGAATTGGAAGTTGAGGGCTGTGAAGTGGTGGCTGCCATACCAGCACTAGCAGGAATACCAACAGAAAAAGCCACACCAGCAACAGCAGTCATCATGTTGGGCACTCCATCACCACTACTTAAAGTAGCAGCTTGATTCTCGTCACTAGAATGAGAACTAGTGTTGAGGTAAGCCAGCAATTGCTCACATTGAGCTTTTGAAATTGGACATTAAACTGATCCAGATGAAGGATGCTCAACCAAAGTTCCTTGATCATAAGATACTTGATTAGCATTTGGTTTGCCTTTCTGCTTGTACTCAGGTGGATATCCATGAAGCTTATAGCACTTATCAATGGTGTGCCCAAGCATATTACAGTGTGTACATAAAGGCCTTTCCTTTTTAGTGTTTCCCTTGCTAAAATTAGCATTGCCAGCATTATTGCCCTTTGAATTCACATACATGGCAACCGAATCTGGTTTAGCTGCAAAGGATCCTCCATGTCCAATGTTCTTATGAGACTCCTTTTTGAAGAACTAAGGCATATACTTTGCTCATTGAGGGAAAAGGCTCATACATCAGAATTTGAGATTTTATAGTCTCAAAATTTTCATTCAATCCCATCAAAAACCTCATCACATAGGCTTTATCGTGAGTAGCACTTAGGGTTTTCATTGCTCCAAAACTACATTCTGGTAATAGTTCAAGATTCAACAATTGATCTCATAATCTCTTAAATTTGATGAAATATTCAGTTACTGTCAATTGATTTTGAGAGATGTGAGAAATCTCCCTTTGAAGATTATAGATTTTAGGACCATTGCTTTGTGAAAACAGGTTTTTCAATTCAATCCACATATCTCTAGCAGTTTCACAATAGATTATACTACTAGATACATCAACATGCATTGAATTGATGAGCCAAGAAAGTACCATTGTGTTGCAGCTTTGCCAGTCTTCATAGAGAGGAGATTCTGGATCAGGCATAGAAATCTTGCCATTGATGAACCCTATCTTCTTCTTGGCAGTGAGAGCCAAAATCATAGCCCTTGACCAAGAATGATAGTTTATCATTCCAAGCAATGACTGTGTTACCAAAACCTTACCTGGATTCTCACTCGAATTGACAAAGTATGGATTTGGAGGAATTGATTCATTGTTTGTGGTTGAAATTGGCTGGGAAGTATGGTTGTTGACTGGATCAGATTGGTTGCTTGAAACAGGGGACGCCATTGTTGAACCTTCGTGCTCTGATACCATATAAAATCTAGAACTTTCTCTAAATAGAAGATAAGAAATTTTATTGAATAAGAAAAAGTAATAGAAGCGTCTAATCTTTAATACATAAGAGCTATCCTATATATACACGTCTCAGACTAAGTCCCTAAAATTCAGTGAATCAGTTACTAACTATGCTAACTATACAATAGTGTTTCATTATATACATGACAGCCTAATTACTACAAGCCACGTGTATCATAGTCTCCAAAGCTATGTATGAAGACTTCATGATAAGGTATTACCTCAATGGTTTCTAGCACATCCCTGCAAGCCCACTAGTGCTCTGTAGCTGATGTTTCTGCTGCACGCTTGCTACACAATTGTTTATTGTTGTGGCTGACCTTGTCTGCTAGTGATGATGCTACTATGCTTGTACTAGCATCAGTATAGTTACCAACCATCTGTTTGCTTTGTTGGCCTGCTCTACCATTGGATTGCTGCCCTGCACTAATCCCAGCAGATAATTCCTTAAGCCTTGAGCAAATTTCATCAGCTTTAACACTTTCAGGACTCTGTGGGAAAGAAGGGGAATGTGTATTGATTTTGAAGAACAAAACTGTGTAATGGAGAATGACTAGAGGATTAGAGACTAATTGATCTCTGTAGTTGGAGAAGGGGTGGTGACCATGATGGAGCTATTCAATGGGAAAGGAGAAAGAAAAAAAAAACATTTGCTAATAAAAATATTTAAAAAAAATAGAATATATATACACACTGATAAAAAATGTAATTTAATGTATTAAATTTACGTCATTGTCCACCTTATTAATGGACATGAACGGAAAAATCTTTTTCAAAATACAAGATATCGTTAAGGTTGCGAATCAAAATTACAAAAATTTTATAGAACATAATCAAAAGACACCAAATTTTAAAGGTGCGAATTTGTAATTTAGTCAAAAAGCAAAATACCAAACAAAATCAATTTTCCTGAGCCATGTTAACATCATGGATATTATTATAATCCACGGATTGTAATGTGTGCAGGAGAGGGGAACTCGTGGTTAGAAAGATGAGAGTATAGTATACTCTCAACTCAAAGTCTCAAGTCAATTAAGTATCATCGTCATAACTTGAATTCTGGCACGAATTAGACAAATCATCTTAAATGCATTGGTAAAATTCAACTCCAATTTAGACTGAAATTCTACTAAAATATTTTGGGGCCTCGCATTTATATAGTTATCTTGCGCTTTCAAATTCGTGGGAAAAGCTGACAATTTTGACATTTTGAGAAGAAATTATTCCTTAAATTTGATGTATTCGACGTTCCTATTCCTATTCCTATTCCTATTCCTAATCCTAATATATGTGTGAATCTCATGAGCAAAATCTATTGATTTTTTTTTGGGCTAGTGGTGCAAAATCTATTGATGAAATATAATACACAATATATATTTATTAATTTCACGAGTTTTATAACTTAATTGATTAATATTTGTTGAGAAAAATGATATGTTCACAACATTTTTACAACAAATCTTAAGTGGCAGGTTGTTACTCGTTGTTATTGTTGGGATAAAAAAATAATCTTAGTGTTATGTTCAAATTTGAACTAAAACTAACCACCTATGATTTATTATGAAAATATTGTAAAAATATTGTGGACGTAGCATCTCTCATTTGTTAATAGACCATTTTAAAAAAGTTTTTAAACAACTTTCATAGAAAATATAAAAAAATTGTCAAAACAATCAATTATTATTTTTTTCATTAAAAAAAAAAGTTTTTATAAATATATTTTTTAAACTAGCTCCTATAAGACATTCATTAATTTTTCCCTTTTATATTTTTAACAGAATTATTTAGAATAGATCTCATATTATTCATTCACTGAAAAAAAAAAAAAAAAAAAAAACTCATCTCATCCATTATAATTATCGAGTTATTAAAAAAAAAACTTATTCAAGAATAAATAGCATAACAAATTTGGTGGAAAACTGGGAATAAACAACTCATAATCGTGGAAAATTATTAGATACTCCCAAAGTACCATAAATGCGTACTCTCTTCTTTCATATGAATGGTGGGTCCCACCATGAATTTATTTAGTGAGATCCATCATTTATGTGAGAGGAAAGAATACGCATTTATAGTACTCCGAAAGTACACAATAATTTTCCTACAATCATTATATTTATATATATATATATATTTTTGATACAAGATAGAATTCTACCTTAACATAATCTAAGTGTATATGTGTGTGAAACTTCCTCCTTAGGGGTGTTCGCGGTGCAGTGCGGTTTTGGGCCATTTTTAGCACCGTACTTTGTGGTACGGTTTAGGCAAAATCATAACTGCACCGCACCTCATTTTTGCGATCATTTGTACGGTGCGGTGTATAAGATATGGTTTGAAATTAATATATTTTTCAAATTTTGGGATTTTCATGCCTAGCAAAAAACTGATTTTCTCCTTTGTTTTGGGTCAAGTTTTAAAATATTAAACTAGTTTTTCTTTATTTTGGGTTGGCTTTCCTAATCAATACTTGCAAGGGTTATTAATTTTTTTTTTGAAAACTAGGATTAGTAAACTATTAATTAATAATATATTTAATATTAAAAAAAAATATTAATATATAGAAAGGGTGCGGTGCGGTGCGGTTTGTGCAGTTTTCTTATTACGGTGCGGTGTATAAGATATGGTTTGAAATTAATATATTTTTCAAATTTTGGGATTTTCATGCCTAGCAAAAAACTGATTTTCTCCTTTGTTTTGGGTCAAGTTTTAAAATATTAAACTAGTTTTTCTTTATTTTGGGTTGGCTTTCCTAATCAATACTTGCAAGGGTTATTAAATTTTTTTTTTGAAAACTAGGATTAGTAAACTATTAATTAATAATATATTTAATATTAAAAAAAAATATTAATATATAGAAAGGGTGCGGTGCGGTGCGGTTTGTGCAGTTTTCTTATTATAAAACCACAAATTACACTACACCATGCGGTGCGGTGCGGTTATGCCATTTTGCGATCGGTTTTGATGCGATTTTTGTGGTTTGTGCGGTTTGGTGAACACCCTTATCCCTTCTGGAGATTTGAACCCCGACCCTTACTCTCCACACTCTACAAGCACTTATACTTGTGGAGTGACCATCGCACCAAGGTTGTGCGGTGGTCATTATGTTTATATTAAAAGTAATTGACTTTATTCAATATATTTATTAAGAAGTGCAAAAGATTCTTACTCATAATTGCATATAGCCCCAAAGAAAAGTCACTGATTCAGGAAAAAAAATCAGAAGAAAAATACTAATTTTACGGACCAGATATATTTTGAATTGTTGGTTCTTAAATCTTAAATGGAGAGAGAAATATATTTGACAAAAAATCTCCCATTTCCATTTCTTTCTTTGACATTTATTTATGAATAAGTTTATTGACATATATATATTTTGTTGTTGTTGTCGTAGTTACAATTTATTGAAATAATAATATCAGTAAGTTGTAAAATTAAAGGATTAAAAAATAAAAAAAAAGAAGTTATATTTTTATATTCATTAAATATTGTGAGTAGAAAAAGAAAAACCTGCAGAAATTAGTACATCCCGACATCTCAACTATTAATCGCCATTTACATTAAAAGCTTACAGCTGCCAAAACCAAACCTCCGCCTTTCATCTTTGTCCACATGACCTCTTCTCGTTCCTCAACACCCACACCCTTTTCTATTTCTGTAATCCACCAACACCAATACCCTTTTTCATTGAAACAAACAAATTGAGTTATTACTACAAATATATTATAAAAAAAATTAAAATAATAATAATAATAATAATAGAAAATAAATTAGTGAGTGAGAGACAGACACATATATATGTTTTCCCATTCAGACCCATTTAGAAAGCAATGACCAAAACCTTAAAAGACTTCTCCACCACCACCACCACCACCACCACCACCACCACCACCACTCTTCGGGTTGCCGCCGTTACCAATGTCGTTAAATCTCCGTTAGTTTCTCACTCTCTCCGACGCCGCACCAATGTCTTCCTCTCACTCCTTCACTTCTGCTACTAACTTGTACTGCGCCGAGGACGCAGACGGCGTCGTATCATGGGAAGCTGGTAATGAAGACGACGACGACACGTGGATCTCATCCAATCACCGTCCATCCTCCTCCGATGATGGTTTCGATATTTCCAGAGTCTTCGAGTCGGAGCCCCACCACATGCCCCGCCCGGATTACCTCTCACGCTGTCGTGACCGCTCCATCGACGTCACCGCCCGCCAAGACTCCATCAACTGGATCTTAAAGGTACGGCATTTATTATTATTATTATTATTAGCAGCGCGCAACGAACGTGAGCGACGAGGAGGAGGCTGGTATGGTATGATTTTTCATGTGTGGGATTATTTTTTATTATTAGGTGCACGCTTATTATCACTTCAGACCCGTAACGGCGTTTCTGTCTGTGAACTACTTCGACCGTTTCCTCTCATCGCATTCTGTATCGGTAAGTTTTTTCTTCAGCAAAGAAATAATGAATGTTTAATGTTATAGCTGGGAAGAAAATGTCTGAAAAGTGTCACTCACATATATTTCCTTTCAGCAACAACCAAATGGGTGGCCATCTCAGCTGCTATCGGTGGCCTGTTTGTCATTAGCGGCCAAATTGGAAGAGCCCGATGTGCCACTCATATTAGACCTACAAGTATCGGACGCCAAGTACGTGTTCGAACCCAAAACGGTTCAGAGAATGGAGCTCCGAGTCATGTCATTTCTCAATTGGAGATTACGCTCCGTCACTCCCTTCGATTTCCTCCACCATTTCATCTCCAACCTCCCTTCCACTTCTAAACCCGACTCCTTCAATCGGGTCTTCTCCGTTTCTTCGGATCTCATTCTCAGCACCACCCGCGGTAACTAATTCTAATATACTATTACTAACAGATATGAGGCTAATTATTATTATTATTAACAATAATCAATCAATCTAAAGATTAATTTTAGATTTCACATTGCTGCAGTTATAGATTTTTTGGGTTATGCACCATCAACAATAGCAGCAGCGGCTGTGCTTTGCGCTAGCGGTGAAGCTGGTTCTGGTTCATCCGATTGTCCGGTGGTTTTTGATAAGAGAGTAAACAAAGTATTATTCTGTGGTCTTTAATATAATTTCTTACTTTTTAAGCAACTGTTGTATAAATAAATGTTTTCTTTTTAGCAAGACTATTATGCTCTTGAGTGTTGACTGTTTTGTTTGAGTAGAGAAGCAAGCATAGAAAGTTGTGTAATATTTTTTAATTTTTTGGGGGTGGGGGGATCTTTTGTTCTTTTTGTTTTTTTTGGGACAGGAAATGGTGAGAAGCTGTCACCAACTGATGGAGGAGTATCTGATCGACACGTGTCCTTTAGCTCGCCTTAAAGAGCGGAGAGCAGAGCCGGCGCCGCCTCCAAGCCCAGTTGGCGTGCTCGACGCCGCGGCTTGTGGTAGCTGCGACACGCGTTCCGAGAACCCCAGCTCAATTGGCTTAGCCGAAGTCGAAGCCGAAGCCGAGCCGCCAATCAAAAGGCTACGATCCTCTGCCCCGGATGTACAGAATCGGTAGATATAAGGCGCCCAATCAAAAAACAAGCCGTAGTATCTCTCTCTCTCTCTCTCTTTTCACATCTTTTGTCAGAGAAAGAGGTTTTTTTTTTTTTTTTTTTTTTTTCCTGTCCCTTTTCTACTCGGCATTAAATTCTCATTTTGTCGTTGATTGTAAGATGGACGGTCAGGATTTCAGGAACGGTTAGGGAAGAGGGATTTTTCATCATCTTATATAATATTGGAAAAAAAAATGATATAGCAAATATTTTGAATTTTGAATTTTGTAGTATGTGGAGGGCATTTTGGTCAATAAAGAAAGTGTATTTTTATTTTTATTTTTTGATAAGAATAAAGAAAGTGTAGTTAAGTACGAAAAAACTGTATCTACAGGGATAGCCTAATGATTTTTCAATTATTCCCGAAAGCCACTTGAATTCTCAATCATATCTGCACAGAAGAAATCCAATGGGTCATGATGGAACCCAACTGTTTATTGAATGTGTTTGGCCCAAAATGCCCTTGTGAAATGTATATTTCCGTGGCATAAACCATGAAAGAAAGGAGATTATATATTTTGATGGGTATGTGTATCTTTACGAGGGATTGAATTTGAGGGTAATCTTGGACGGTTGCTGATTGGGACTAGGTGTGTTTTTTATTATATTAATTAATGATCCAAAATGGACCTATACAACGTGCCCGACAGGAAGTACGGTCAGTGGGTTGCAGTTTAGTGTAATGTCTCAAATCCGCAGATGTGGAACAAGGATCACTTAGAAAAGCGCAAGGTTGTTTATTACTGTAGTTTAAATGTTAATTTTTGATGTTTAAATAATATTATACATATTTTTATATATATTTTTTATTTATATATATTTTTAAAAAATATAAATAACGCTATTGAAAATTTCTTACCAAACAAATTAATTTGTGAAAAATTGCACAAAAACACAGGATAATGTATTTTTATATAGGATAGGATAGATTATTCTTGCAATTAAAAAAAAATTAGTTTTTCTTTTTAATAAAAAAAGTATACACAAATCTCTTAATTGTTTTTATGTGTAAACAATTAAATATATGTGGAAATAAGTGTTGTTAATGTGCTAAATACGTGTCAACCTTTAGAATTGTATTTCATATAAAAACATATATACATCAAGAGTTTTTTGGCATACTCAAAATTATAAGGGATTCTAGTTAAATCATTTCTTATCCTTGTCCGGTGCGTGCGCGTTTGTGTTTGTTTCTCCAAAATAAATACAAAATAAATTGTAAGGGATTCAAGAATCAAGATAATAGTTTGTGTTTTATATATAAAAAAAAAGGATAATAATTTGTGAATGTGTAGTTATTTTTAGGTGGAATTAAGGATGAGGTTTGTAGGTTTTGTTCTTAACTAATTAACAATGATCTTTAAAAACAAAAATTCGTACTTGTTTGTGATGTGAGATTAAATATATGTGACTTAAAAATTTGATATCTCCTGATACGTAAGATTTATAAAATTATGGAATTTTGAAGCTAATGGAAAAAAAAAAAGGGAAAATTTACACGTCCTAGAGCATTGTTTTAGGAAAATTTTTTAAGAGATATTTATGGGATAAGTAATACTAGAGATATAAAAATTATTATAAATTTTTTTATAAATTGCTGATGTGGTGAGTAGTTATTGATAAATAAAATAAATAATGTTAATTGTGGGTTTAAATAAAATTCAGTACGAAATTTACCACATCAACAATTTGTGACTATAATATTAACAGACACTATATTAGATATTTTTTATGAAAGTGATATCAAAATTTTTTATAAAAAAAATTATTAAAAAATGCTGTAAAACACTTGTTAATGGACCCAAAAAAATAATTCGGCAAACATAACAATTTTCACACGATTATTAATTTTCAAGATTACAAGTTCTCAGCATAAGTTGTTAAATTGTGAAATTAAGTGTGAGATTAATTTTTTTTATATTAATTCAAAAAAAAAAAATGGTGGTGAGGGTCGTACATGTCCATAAGACACATGTGGATTCAGGGTGACAAGTGTGAAAGATATGACGTGGGCAATGACGGGTCGAAGCCACGTAAGAGATAGTGAAAAGGCCGAAAAAGAGAGAGAGAGAGAGGAATTGGAGGGAAAGGATCTGAGTGGAGGGTTGATGGGAGACAGAGAGGTAAATTCAATCAGGACCGTCCAGCTGTAAAGAAGATCCCAGCAGTAGTACTATTTCCACTGAGGCAAAGATTTGATTTGATGGAGGGTGGAGCCACTACTTGTCACATCACCTTGGAGCTCGAATGGCAATTTTATGTTTTGTTAAATACATAACATAATTCGGGAAAAGACTTGTTTCGTCTCCTTGCTTGTTAGTTTATCAGTCTTTTTCATTTTTTTAATTATCTTTTTTTAATGAAAGTCTGTAAACATAATTTAACAATAAAAATTTACATGATAAATTATTAATAGTAAATAAAAAAATTTTAGTAATAAGTAAATATTAGTAAAAATTTTCCAAACCCTGTGAAAAATACAATAATTTTTGTTTATGTAAGTAGATTTATTTATCTATTTATGGATCTAGTTAATGAGTGCTTTTTGGATATTTTTTAATGAATATTTAAAAAAATATTAATTTAATAAGAAATATAAAATTTTATCAACAAAATGAATTGTTTATTTTTACCATAAAAGTTTTTAAAAATATTTTTTTCAAACTAATACCCTTAAATCA
Source organism: Lithocarpus polystachyus (assembly GCA_033629205.1). Classification (NCBI taxonomy): domain Eukaryota; kingdom Viridiplantae; phylum Streptophyta; class Magnoliopsida; order Fagales; family Fagaceae; genus Lithocarpus; species Lithocarpus polystachyus. The sequence goes on along the minus strand of CM066172.1, from coordinate 36,234,714 downwards.
TTAGTTAAAATTTTTATTTATTTATTTATTATTTATTGTTTATTTTTAATATTTAAAAAATCGTTGGTTTATCGGTCTATCCACGGCCGAGGGATGGCATTAATGGTACATAGTACATACACAGAAAAAACAATTACCATAACCTTGAGCTTTCTACTAGCATGTGTAAAAAAATTTGGCTGAGCTACAGTGCACCTCCTTCTTGTAGCTAATAAGATACAAAAAAAAAAAAATAAATAAAAAAAAATAAAATTTATGTCATTTTATTGCGTTGGTGATAAGGGTTATTGTTTATTGTAGTAGATATATTATTTTATGGATAACGATTAGTTACAAAATTAGTTGTAACTTAATGTTACAACTTTACTAAATAAAATAAACATTACTATATATTTTTAAAATTTAACTGTTAAATTGCATATTCTTTATGCTCTTAATACACATGTCAAACTTTATGTTAATCGGATATTATTTACTATATAATTTATAAGCTTATATTTTATACATAATTTTAAACTATAAAAATTTGCAATTTAAATAATTTATTGATAACATAGCTATTGATCTTTAATTTTTTTGAAATTTTGTACGGATGCAGGATATAAGAATTAAATATAATCCAATGGTAAATTTATCAAAATTCATCTCTAATAAAAAAATATTGAGTAAGGTTGTAGCCTAAGATTATAACTAATTTTGTAGCTAAATTTTGTCCTTATTTTATTGTATTGTTTACATTACTTTATTGTATTAAATGCAAAAATAAATCCACTTCTATTGGGTGTTTTGTAAAATAAGGTGATAAAATAGATAAATTAGTTTTTTATGGTACCAAATTGCTAAATTTTTGACATCAACAATGCTAATGGTCTTATGGTAGTTTAAGGCTTTAAGGAGTCTGAAATTTTCAATGGCTCCTAAGAAAACACATATCTGTTCAATGTTGTGAAAATGATGGATCAGTGTTACACTTTCAATTTAATCTGCTAGCTGAGGTTGGAATTGTCAATTTTTACAAGCATTAGATTCCAATTCTAGAAATGCAAGGAGACACGTTTCCATGAATGGGACTCCTTCTCATTTATTACATTTAGTGTCTGTTTGGCATAAGCTGAAAATTTTAGCTTATTTGCAATTTGAGCTTATTTTTACTATTATTTATGGGTTTTGTTGCACTTTTTGGTACTATTCATGTGTTCCACTATACTATTCAGCTAATTTTTACCTTTATCTATAATATTTTCAACAAAAAGTTTACTATATATGTCACCTTATCTACATTATTTTTTTTTATTTGCAATTTCAGCTTATTTTTAGTACTATTCATAAGTTTCATTGCACTTTTTGGTTTTATTTATGAGTTTTACTGTACTATTCAGCTAACTTTTACTTTTATTTGCAGTACTTTTAATAAAAAGTTTTCAATTTCAGCTAAATAAGCCGTTCTTAAATGGAATTTGGCAATGCCAATCTTCAATTGAAAAGCTTTTTGGAAAACACTATTTAATAGTGCCTTTTGATTTGCATACCCATTTAATTAGGATTGGAAATTCAGTTTTTTCATATATCTAAAGGGAGCTTTCAAAAATAGACACATTTGTTTGAAAACTGACCCAACATGAAAATGCCCTTAACTTTGTTTTGGCTTTGGGTATTCTGTATCCACAAGCACCTCATCAAGATGTTGATTTAATGAGGGTTGCACCTTTATTTACCACTTTTATTTTTTATTTTTATTTTAATAATGAGCCATTCATCATTCATCAGGTGCTCTCTCTTAATTGAAAATTCCCAATAGCACTTTTTGTTCTGTATTGTTACATCAAGATTTTATCTTTTTCACCTTTGATAATATACATATAATAAATTCTTTTCTTGCTTGTCTTTCCCAGCTTAAACGTGATATTTCAGTTTCTCTCCCAGCCTAGAGCTTCATATTATTTGTCTTTATGGCTTCATCTTCATATGCCTTCAGGAGAGCTAAAATGGGGCCACCAATTTATGGCTTTGATCTACAAGGTTGGTCAAGGTTGGGCCCCATTTCCAGGCTGTATGAAAAAAAAGTGGGGTTGAGGAACGAGATTTATTCATATCAACTGGAGGAACAGGATATAAATCAAGCAATTTTTTTTTTTTTTTTTTTGGGTATGTTTTAATGTCCCCAATGCAGCCCCACGATGTTTTTAATATCCCACCCCCCACAATGTGTATACAATGAAGCAAAATAGTATGTTATCAAAAAAATGAAGCAAAATAGTAGGGACACAAATATTTTGCACCCAATTTTTCAACTTGTTAACTTGTGTAATTATAATTGATCAATAATTATAACGAGTCGTGCAAAATTGGATATATGATTGAGTATGTCTCTAGAATTGTTCTACAACAGAACAAAGTATTAATTGTTGCATGAATTTTTTATTTTTATTTTTGTGGTTTTAATAATTACTAACATCGAATTCTAATTTATTGGGTGAGGTAGTTCTGTTGTGTTGTGGTTTGGAATTTAGGAAAGCGTAGTGTGTACATGTGAAACCTGGGCTGAGACAGGGAATGGACCCCTCAAGGCCCACAAGAAGACAAGAGGGCTCACAAACAGCCTTTTAGTAATGGTACTAAAAAGCCCCTTACTTACAGGCTTTAGGGAGGGGTGCCCTGACCATTTAGGACATGCTCTATAGAATGGAGCCAATGCATGAGACAAACCAGCATTAACAGCCCTTCACAAGCACCACCAACTATGTCCCTCCATATCATAATTACCATTTTCCTTCACTTGCATGCCCAATTGGCATGTCTCTCTCATCAATATCCCTGTTTTAGCTTGTGGGTTTTTTTGTCCTTGAGTCCCTGGCTTTGGTCTTTTAAGGAAGAGAAAAAACCAAAAAAAAAAAAAAAAAAAAAAAAAAAACAACAACATACAACATTTTAAACTCTCGTGTTTTTTTACATCACCTACGCCTAAAGCTTCTCTCTTGGATCATTACGAAGCTTAAGACTTAAGAGGAGAGTGATACAAAGTTAGGAAAAATTATAGCTAGGGTTGTAATTACAAATTTGAGTTTTAATTTTCTCTTGCTCCACTACTAAATGAAATATGGAGTTAAATTGAACTCTTGCCGTCGCTGATAATACTTAACCCTTAACAGTGAAGTGTGCGTTTGGTAATTGTTAAAAAAGTTTTAGTTTTTTTTTTTTTTTTTTTAAATCTTTTATCTTAGCTTTTATTTATAAAAAAAACATATTTAACATAAAAGTTACTAAAAATTATATATTTTAATAAATACTATACAAATATGCTATAGAAAATAAGTAATTCTTAAATGGCAGCGATATATATTGATGATCATTTGATTCTTTTAAATAGATTGTAATTGTAAGACATTAGACATGGCTTCGGTCATTTAGAATATTGGCTCATTTGAGCATTCACACTCCAAAATGCCATCCTATTTTACTTAACAATCCCAAAAAACCACTTTATCAATTATACAATACCATTTTACAATACTCCAGTATCCCAACTTTTATTTTACAATACAACATATTAAAATAATATTTTTACACAATAAAATAATATATCCTAAAATCACCATCATCTATAGTATAACACATTAGCTACAGTGCATTTAATAAAAGTATGAGAGAGAGAGAATTAAATAATAATATGAGAGTTTACTATTCAGCTAATGCAGTTACACATTAGCTACATGAAAAATTGCACTGTAGCAGTATTGCAATTTTTTTTGCAATACTTGGCTTTTACAATTTCTGATGGAGTTGAGATTTTGGGCTTAGAGCATTCACATTCGAGAATGCTACTTTATCCTATTTTACCATTCTAAAAAGCTATTTTATCAATTATACAATACAATTTTACAATACATCCAACATTCTAACTTTTATTTTCCTATTCTACTTATTAAATAATATATTTACACAATAAAATATATTTTTCTCTTTTTTGTTTTTTCCCAATTTTCTCCTCCACCTTCCCTCAACCTCTATCACTGCGCCACCACTGCCCATTGCCTACCAAAATCCCATCGGAACAAAAACCCATAAAAAAAAAAACCCTAGCATCACAACGGAAACCCAGAAACCCAGCAACACTGGACCCATGCCGATCTCCACCAAACCTAGTGACCCACGCACACCGATCTCCACCAAACCCAGTGAACCACGAATCACAACCCACTTCAGCCATACCCACCTCTTCCTTTAAGCACCGGTTACAGCAAAAAAAAAAAAAAAAAAAAAACACGATCTAGATCGCAACCCACCAGAAAAAATGAACCACTGTGATGTGTGATGTTGATGTTGGGAGGAGGATGGTGTTTGGGTCTGAAGAGAGGAGAGAGAAGATGAGAAAGAGAGAAGGAAGAGAGAGAAGAGAACAGAAATAATGAAAGAGACGGGAGAGAAATTTCGGGGAAAGTAAAATAAAATAATATTTTTATTTTTACAGTGCAATTCTACATGTAGAATTGCACTGTAGCTTAATTGCAATTTTTTGTGTGTGCAATTATAGCATTTTAGAAGTCCGAATGAAGCTACTTTTTTGGGTGAAAATGGTAAAATGGGTTTGGCATTGGCATTTAGAATGGCCAGTGCGAATGCTCTTAGTATCACGAATCTCAATTTGTAGATGTAACATTATAGGGTACATAAAAGATAATGTTGTATTTTAGTGACGCGTGAGGACTCGATCAAAGTGACTTCAAGGGTACTTCAAGTGCCATTTGAAGGAGAGGGAGGGGTTGAAGGAGTACGAATGGTATATGGAAACAATGTCTAAAAAGAAAATGATATGACAGAAGATATATGTATGGAAAAATGCTGAGACCACCGAAAATGGCATAACCTTGTGCCACAACTCGTCACGTGGCGAGTTGTAATTGGTGAAGGTGTGTCCCCACATAGCCTACAGACACTCCTTCACCAGTCACAACTCGCTACGTGGTGAGTTGTGGCACAAGGTTATGCCATTTTCGGTGGTCCTAGCACAATCAACCAGTGGATATATCAAAACACTTACCCCTTTGATTGACAACATATACCTAGAAAATATATTTATATACGAGTATTAAATTTAAGTTTGGAACAATTAAAGGGAACCATGTAGGAATAAATAACAAGCAACACTAAAAAAATAAAATAAAAATACACATCCAAAGACACATTATTAAAAATGGAAAAGGGAAGAAGGAAAAACACAACCAAATAAGAGAAAGAGAGAGAAATAGCTTTGTGAGGAAAACACATTTTAACGGAGAGCGAGTGCCAAGCACTTCAAAGTGTTTTATAAAATGTCTTGAAGAATAAGAAATAAATGAGAGAAAGCCTTCTTACTTACTGTAGTAATTTAGATGTAACATGATTTTTATGGTTTGAGGTACTAAAATGACTTTTTAGTGGTTTTACAACCACCAATGTAATGCTCTTATATGGCTTGTTACGGTGTTAACAAGATTCCTTATTTTAAAATAAAGGCTTACAATTTTATAACAATTGAATTTGCAGTGAAAATCCTTACTAGATTTTAAATACAAAAAAAAAAAAAAAAAATCATAATTAAATCTTGAGTTCGATCGAATGGCAGTTGAAATCCTAACATAACAACTTCTTTAAGATAGATCTTTATACTTCATTCTTAAACATTGTATGACATATTATAGACTCATAAATTATTACGTTGTTATAAAATTTGCAAACTTAAAACCTAACAAATAACAATACAGGAGAAAAATCCTAACAAAAGCCTAATACAATTATTTTACTAAATACTATATGGGTCCAGTTAATGGCTTAAGGCATTTGTTAATAGACAATTTTAGAAAAATTTTAATGCCACTTTCATAGAAAATATAGAAAATTGTCAAAAAAGTTAATTACCTTTTTCTTTTCCCATAAAAAAATTTCTAAAAATAATTTTTAAACCAGTGCCCTTAGAAAATCTATTAACTTTTCCCACACTATATGGTACTATTAGGTTTATTTAGGTTACCAACTTGGACCAAAAATTTTCCCTTGAAACTAGAACAGCCAATTGTCTACATTAAAAAAAGTAGAAGCAAATATTGACCATGTAAGGGGGTAAGGCTTGGCTCTGGTGCACTGGAGCTAAGGCGATTCAAACATGTGTGAAAATTGAACACTTGTCTACATTGTATTGACAATACACTTGAAGTAAGCTGTGTCCTAAAAGGAGGGGGACCGTAATTAAAGATGTTAAAGCAAGGCCATATGTTTCTATATAGAATGGGTGGTGAGAGTTCCGCAAGTACTAGGCTGCTAAAACCTTAGCCCAATATGCACTTTCACAGTCTAATCAAGTTTGAATGGACCACTGTCATTTTTTTGTTGGAAAATTTATACTCCGATTGATAAAATTAACAAGTTTTAAATCTAAGTTGTTAATTAGATTTATTATGAATAAACCTTGTTAAAACAAATAAGCATCAATATCATGTTAATATCATGCACAACGGAATAGTAAATAAGACAAGATATGATGACCCAGTAAAATCAATGAAAAACTAGTTTCACAGTAAAAAACTTGGGAGAAAACCTTCTTGAAAAGCAATTTACTATAGTAAAGAGAAGTTTCAGATCTAGTACAAAACCGTTGTCCCTAGGCTTTACAATCCCCGTAGATTAACTTACAGCAGAAACCTTCTACCGCTTTAGAACCTTTGATCTTTTCAATATATGAACGCCACCCTTTTGCACGGATCCCAGTACGTGACTAACTTCAGCAACTTGAAGATGTTGTTCGCTGCAAAGTTCTTCAATTCATTAACAATGAAGATCAAGAAGTACTTGCTTACAAAACCCTAAGGTTTAAAAGACGCAGTAACTTCTTACAGAAAGAATAAGACACTAGGTCACTTTTTGTATGTGTTCTTCATCTGTAACGGCCTTTAAAATAAGCCTTATATATGTTTAGGGTTGTGAGAAAAGAAACCCTACATATACATGTCAGCTAGGGCAAAAAATCAGATCTGAAAATTTTGATTTCGTAGATCTCGACAGATTCAACTTCTGTCGAGCTTTGTTCTTAAATCTTGATAGATACTGTTTCTATCGAACTTGAATGAACAACTTTTCTTTACTTGTTTCTTGATCCAATCTTCATGGTGTTAATACTTGACTTGAGTTATTGTTTCTTGAAGTACTAAACCTATCCTAGATCTACCCAATTACAAGTAAAGTGCATTTTGTCAAAGAATTAATCAATTATATAAAATATGCCCTTAACATTTTTTAATTCCTGTAGTTAATATATTGACAGAGGATGATGATATTATATAATCTTTTTCCTCGAAACTAGAATAGCCCATTGTCTACATTAAAAAAAGTAAAAGCAAATATTGACCATGTAACACATAATTGATGAAAGCTCGGATTTGTGCTAAAACACAAGAGCTTGTTTAGACTCCAATTTTAAAATAACGGCTAGATTTCTTTTACTCTAACTTATCTAAGTACGGAATAAAAGTAAATGAAGCGCAATCACTGAAACTACTATAGTGCATAACATGAATGATAAACAATAAATGTAAAGCACAAAGAGTAGAGGAAGAGAGATGCAAATACAAGATAACACTAAGACGTGTTATCGAAGAGGAAATCGAAGAACTCGGCGAAAAACCTCTCCGCGACCCTCCAAGTCGAAATTGATCCATTAGTGAATAAGTTGGAGTACACGAATAACAAAAGACTCTCAAAGCCTAGTCTACCCAATGTACTTGAGCCCTTCAAGCTCCCGCTACCAACGGACTTCTCGGAGTCTTGTCTTCATTAGCTTTCCGGATCCCGCAATACCACTCGATTGCATCTGCCAAGCTTCCTTGACTTGTTTTGGCAAATCCTAAATACTTTCCAAGCTCCAAAATACTCTCTACATTCTGAATAGGTGTGGGTTGTGTTTGGGTACAAATCTCTTCTCAAGATATGATAATGGGAGAGGGAAGGAGAAGTGACTACAAAGATTTCTCAATCAAGGATGACTGACTCTCTCTAAAAGGTGGGTGTTTTGTAGAAATCTCTCTAGGGTTTCTCTCTGAATAGCCTCCTTTATTTTTGCGGGTAATGAGAATATATATAGTATGGGTGAAGGGTAAGAAAGTCACACTTAAAATCCTTTAGGCAGAGAGTTTCGCAGGTATCTTGCGAGATGGCCTGTCTCGTAAAGTACTCGTGAATGCAGCCTGGCACTTGACTCTTTAGTTTCTAGTGTGTGCTTCTTATGTGGCCTTTTCCCCGAAACTTTTACTTGCGAACTTCTTGCAAGCTAGTCGCGAAACTGCACTAATCTTCATTGCATGCTTGATTCTTCACCAACTTAATACTATACCCAATACAGTAAAGTCCCACAAAATACAAGGAACAAAATTAATGCAATTACAACACTTTTTTTCAAGGAATAAAGCCAATATAAAATATAGTTGTAAATCACAACTTTACAGTTGAAGATGTTAAAAAAAAAAGGTAAGACTTGGCTTTAGTACTTTAGTGCACTAGAGCTAACATGATTCAAACAGGTATGAAAATCGAACACTTGTCCGCATTGTTTCGACAATAATCTGGAAGTAAGCTGTATCCTAAAATGAGGGGGAACCGTAATAAAAAATGTTAAAGCAAGTCCATATTTTACTATATAGAATGGGTGGTGAAGGTTCTGCAATTACTAGGCTGCTAGAACCTTAGCCCAATATGCACTTTCACATTCCAATTAAGTTTGGATGGACCACTGTCATTCTTTTTTAATACCTGTAGTCAATATTTTGACCGAGGATGATGACATCATGAAGTCTTTTTAATGTTTGAATAAAATTGCTATTTTAACTAAAAAGAAATGCATTAGTAATTTTATATTCCCAATGGAAATACAAAATTAAATTAACTAAGGAAAAAAAGAAGAAGACAACAGCAGAATTACACTACACTCCAAAAAAATTATTGTTATTCAAACAAACAAACAAAAATTGTAAATTAAAAAAATAAAAAATTAATTGTGATAGTAATCCATTGATTATCTACTCAGACACTTAAAAGTTTTTTAAAAAAAGAAATTTTATCATTTAATTTGGTATGTAGCCATTACTTTGAGCCTTTTATCAATAAAAATGACTAATTAGTATCTAATTAAATAAAAAATATTCTAAGAAAAGCGATTCATACATTGATGACGATTAAGCATATTTTTTTTTAATACAATATAGAAATTCTACTCTAGTCTTATTTAAGTGTATATGTGTGTGGAACTCATTCTTAGAGACTTGAACTCTGGCCCTTACCCTCCACACCTCACCCCACAAGCACTTGTATTTGTGGAGTGACCATCGCACCAAGAGTGTGCAGTAAATCAATAATCATATTGGATACGAAACAGTGTTTTAATGCATTAAATTTAGGTTTGTCTATTGTTGAGTGGTCAATTTATGCACTGTTGAGCAATGCTCATGAGATTAGTCATTGTTTTGACTTATGTGCATTTAGCTGGGTTGGAAGAAAGGCAAATAGTGTCACTCATATTACCTTACCTCAATTTAACAAATTTGCTTTTACAAATAGGTCTTTTGTTTTTTGAAATAAAATTTTTCTTCCCTCTCTTTCGGTTTTGAAAGAGTTGGGAAAGGATGTTTGTGGTTTTTTTTTGTTTAATTAAATCATGCATTACAAAAACAAAAAAAAAAGTCATTACTTAATACATTGATGAAAAAACATCATCGAAAAACTGAAATTAGAGTCTATATATATGTGGGCCATTGTAGGCCATGTCAAACTTTGGCGAACTTGATTGCTACTTTCTCAGTTGTGGGACTGATCTTATAAAAGTGCTGCAGATAATCCCCCACAACTACGTTCTTGTAACTCTCATTCTCCATGGTTGTATTCCTTACAGGCACAATCTCAGCTAGGAAGGTTGGGTTGTAGAATGTTAGAAATATTGAATAATTGTATTGTATTTCTCATTGAAAGAATATACATGAGACATGAGTGCCTATATATAGGAGGCATATGAGTGCAGTACAAGTAAGAGTGTAGTACAAGAATGTGTGCTATACAAGTAATCTAGTTGGGCCTAAAGCCCACAACACTATACACATTAACAGCCCCCTTCAAACTCAAGGTGGATGTGAGACCAACTTGAGGTTGTCAACCAAAGTACGAAGGCGTCCCTTAGGATGTGACTTGGTGAAGATATCTGCAAGTTGATTTTTAGAGGAGACTGAGATTAGCTTGAGAGCACCATGGACAAGATGATAACGGATAAAATGACAATTGATCTCGATGTGTTTAGTCCGTTCATGCAAGACGTCATTGTGAGCAATATGAATAGCACTCTGGTTGTCATAATAAAGAGGAGTAGCAGAGGATGTAGACACACCTAAGTCTTTGAGAAGCCATAGTAGCCAAAGGAGCTCAGATGTGGTATCAACAAGGGCACGTTATTCTGCTTCAGTACTAGAGCGGGCCACATGAGTTTGTTTCTTGCTTCGCCAAGAAATTAGAGAAAAACCAAGAAGAAAGCAATAACCAGTGGTGGACCTACGATTAGTGGGATCTCCTGCCCAATCAACATCAGAAAATGCACGGAGAATAAGAGGAGATTGAGCAGAGTAGAAAAGACCATAGAAGAGAGTGCCCTTTAGGTATCGAAGAATGTGCAGAACAGCAGCACAGTGAGTCGATCGTGGAGTAGACAGATACTAGCTCACCTGATGAACAGCATAGGAAATGTCTGGATGTGTGACAGTGAGATAAATTAGGCTGTTAACCAAGCGTCTGTAAAGAGAGGGATTAGACAATGGTTTCCCTCCTAAGGGACTTAGATACGCATTAAGCTCAACTGGAGTGTCAACAGTCCTGCTATCAGTGAGTCCAGCTCGAGATAAGAGTTCAGAGGCATACTTGGCTTGAGTAATATAAAGTCCATCTGTAGAATGAGTGATTTCAAGACCCAAGAAGTAGTTGAGATGTCCAAGATTTTTCATCTCAAATTGTTGACTGAGAAAATTCTTGAGTTTTTGAATGCCACTGAGGTCATCGCTAGTTATGATCATATCATCCACATATAGGAGAAGTAAAATAATCCCTTTGTCAGTGCGACGAAGAAATAAGGCAGAATCATAATGACTAGCCATGTAACCCAAGCGTGAGATGGTAGAGCTGAATTTGGCAAACCAAGCTCGTGGAGCTTATTTAAGGCCATAAAGTGCACGTCGAAGGTGACAAACCTTATTTGATTCAACAGAGAGACCAGGGGGAGGTTGCATATAGACTTCTTCACTTAAATCCCCATAATGGAATGCATTTTTGACATCCATCTAGAAAAGGTCCCATTTACTGGCAGCAGTAGCAGTTAAGAGTGCATGAACAAATGAGATACGAGCAATCGGAGCAAAGGTCTTTTCATAATCAATCCCATACTCCTGTGTAAAGCCTTTTGCAACAACACAAACTTTGTAGCGCTCAATGGACCTATCAGAGCGAGTCTTAATCTTATAGATCCACTTACAACCAACCACAGATTTCCCAGGGGGGAGTGTCACCAAATCCTAAGTATGGTTTTTAGATAATGCATCAAGTTCCTCTTTCATTGCAATTTGCCATAAAGGGTCAGTAGAAGCCTTACGATAGGTGTAAGGCTCGTACAGTATAGCAAGGGCAGTGTAACAATGATAGTCAAGTAAATGTGCAGGAATGGATCTTACCCGAGTTGAGTGACGAGGTGGAATGTCTTGTGCAAGATCTTTAGGCAGAGTAGGAGCAGGAGACCCAAGCTCAAGGTTGGGGTTGGGTAGCTCATCTTCAACCTATTCATCTTCCACTTTTTCATTAAAGGATGAACTAGGAAAGGGATCAATGATATTTGGTGGTTGGACAGAGAAGTCTATATGAGAATTAAGAGCAACTACAAGAGGATTAGGAGCAGCTACAGAAGGAATATGTGCCTTATCTGGAAAAAGATCTAAGACAGAGGAGGAAGATAGGGAGACACGGAAGTGAGAGAGCTCGACAAAGAGACGATGTTCCTAAAAGACAACATTGCGGGAGACACGAAGACGATGAGAAACAGGATCATAACATCGATACCCCTTTTGAGTTTCGCCATAGCCAAGAAAACAATAAAACCTTGACCGAGGCTCAAGTTTGTTATGCTCATGTGGTTGAAGAAGAACGAAACAGGCAGAACCGAAGGAGCGAAGGTGATGATAATCTGGAGATGACCCAAAAAGGCGCTCATATGGTGTTTGATTTTGGATAACAGGACTGAGAATGCGATTAATAACATGAACAGCATGCAGTGCAGCTTCGCCTCCAAAAAGGAGCAGGAACTTTGGCAGAAAGAAGGAGAGCACGAACAGTGTCAAGAATATGGTGAAGTTTTCGTTCGGCTCTACCATTTTGCTGAGAGGTACCTGGACAAGTTAGTTGATGAACAGTACCATAGGAATGCAAAATAGCTTGGAAAGCATATTGAGTGTACTCAAGAACATTATCAGATCGAAAAATTTTGATACCTTTGGAAAATTGGGTTTCAACCATTTTTTGCAAAATTAGAATATACTTGCAATAATTCAGAACGATGTTTTATATGAAAAATCTAGCTATAACGAGAATAATCATCAACAAAGACAACAAAATATCGAGATCCACCAATACTAGAGACAGAAGAAGGTCCTCAAACATCAAAATGAATTAGGTCAAAGTTATTAGTGGATACTAATTCACTAGTATTGAAAGGTAAAGTTGGTTGTTTTCCTGATTGACATGAAATACAATCAAAATTTTCTGTAGACACTGAACCTAACAAACCTTTAGAAGCCAAGTGTTGTACCCGAGAGGAAGATGCATGACCAAGTTGGGCATGCCAAAGTGCAAGGGAAGAAATAGAAGAAACTGCAGCAGCTACAACAATAGAAATAGGAGCAACAAGTGGAAGACGAAGGTTGTCCACGAGAAACATACGCCTAACTTTGGGACCGGTCCTAAGCTCCTGTCCCATCCTCGGATTCTGCACAATACATCCAGAATAATCAAAGATAATGCGATAACCCAACTCAACTAATTGTCCCACAGAAAATAAATTGTAAGAAAGGTCAGGAACATTGAAGATCCTAGGAACCGAGAGGTTGGAAGTCGAAATAGAACCTATATTATGACTAGACATTGTAGAACCATTTGCTGTGCGAATATTAAGAAGGTGTAGTGCAGGTTGAAGTTCAAAAAATAAGACGAGTGAGGTGCCATGTGATTGCAACAAGCAGAATCCATAAGTCAAGAGGAAGGAGATATACCAGATAAAACTGAGAGAGATGAGGAATAAGATGCATTACCAACTATATGAATGACATTAGCAATGATGTTTATAAGGTCATCTCTAGAAATGGTGAAAGTGGATTCAGAAGACTGAGACTGTGTAGAAACGGGAGCCATGGGTTGGACACTCTCAGTGTTAGCAACTGTAGCAGCAGAAATGGAAACAACTGATTTGTAGCATTGATAGCAAGTCTCATTATTATGGCCAAAACGTTTGCAAAAATTGTAAAAACGTTTGTTGGATTTTCGGCGACGATTGTTGCAAAAGGAAGAAAACTTGTCCTTATTCTTCATTTAGAAGTAAAATATGCAAAAGTAGACTGCAAAATGAAATCTATGCGAAAAACTGGGCAAAGAGCACCTAAACTGCAAAAAAGTCAACTCTGAAAAAAGTCAACGGACCTTGCTAAAAGTCAAAAGTCAAATCTCCAGAAGTCAAATGATGACGTCAGCTGTTGACGCAAGCAAGTGATGTCAGTGATGACGCAACTAGGGCTGACGTGGCAGAGTGACGTCAGCAGGAGGGTTGAGGCGAGTGAAGGTGCGTGAACTTGTAGACGCGGCGTGTGGGAGCACGTGGAAAAATAATCCAGCTATGCAGTGGCGCGTGGAGGCGCGTGGGGCGCGTGAGCTGCGGAACAAGACCTTTGAAAGGCACGTGGGGGTGCGTGCAATCTCCAATGGCTTCGAGGCTTCCACGGGTTTGTAGATCGGCACAAGACGATCTCAGTGGTACCTTCAGAAAATTAATCGGAGCAATATTCGCGGTTGTGATGCAAAGGGCAGTGGTCTTTGCGGTGTGAAACTTCTCAACAGCAGCAACTGCAGGTCCGGAACCCACAGACGATGGCAGGAAGATGTCGGAGGTTTAACGGCGAAAGGCTGCGACAGCTGTTATGACGGCGGAAGCGATGTTAAGAATGAAGTAACACCAATAAAGACAAGACTACTAAGAAAGGGTCAGAGCAGTGGCTCTGATATCATGTTAAAAATACTGAATAATTGTATTGTATTTCCCATTGAAAGAATATACATGAGACATGAGTGCCTATATATAGGAGGTATAGGAGGTATATGAGTGCAGTACAAGTAAGAGTGTAGTACAAGAGCAGTGGCTCTGATACCATGTTAGAAATACTGAATAATTGTATTGTATTTCTTATTGAAAGAATATACATGAGACATGAGTGCCTATATATAGGAGGTATATGAGTGCAGTACAAGTAAGAGTGTAGTATAAGAATGTGTGCTATACAAGTAATCTAATTGGGCCTAAAACCCACAACACTATACACATTAACATTAAACAAAGCAACTGAGAATCGCTCAACATCCATTTGGGTCACAACCCTATGCCATGGACTCTGTAATGTCCCATTGCTTATAATCTCTAGCATGTCTCCCACATTCACTAGCAATGTGTCCCGTGGCCACTTCACGGGGAGCCATTTTCGGTCCTTGAGTACTTGGAGTCCACCAGAGGTTTCAAATTCCATTAAGACAGTGAGAGCACTTGCATCTGTGTGTGGTGTGAGGCCCAGGGTTTGGTCAGGCCTAGGACATGGTGGGTAGTAGTTCACTCTCACATTGATTTCACTCTCATTTGTGTCAAACTGTTGGATAAAAACATGTCTTTCTAGTGATAATGATTCGGCAAGGACTTCAAGCAAGTCGTCCAATACCTTTCTTGCTTCCCTGACGTATTGTTCTATGGCTTGCCTGTCATTATATATAATGTCACTAATTGTTGTGACTTTTAAGAGGATTAGAGGACAAATGTGCACGTGAAGATTTATTTTATTTTTATTAACTATTATAAATGAATATGTGTGTGCTAATATATTAAAAAAGTGGTTTCAAATACCAATTTTATTCTATTTTCACGGTTCAAATGATGGTCCAATGATAATAATGTCCTTTGTGGTGCTTTATGTTAGGATCTTTAGATTGTTGGCAAAGTTTATGACATTTTTAGATGTATTTTTTAATATTATTTTTGCATTGTATTTCAATACTTGTGGTGCGATTAATCTTGTATTGGGTTCAAGTGTTTTCAAGTTGGAGATTGAAGTGCATATTGAAAGATTTCGCTGGGTGAACAAGCAAAAGTGTCTGGTGAAATCAGATTTTGAAAAAAAGTTATTCCGATGGATTTGTCTGATACTTTGCAAACAATTGTTGAATGAAAATGCTAACACATGAGAGTAATTAGTTACGAATTTCTCTGCTATGCTAGCCCTTTGCCCATCTATTTAAGCCCCATTTACCACGAAATTTGATACTAAAAAATTCCGATCCTAATTGAAGTGGTAGAGAGCCAAATTATATGTTAGTTTAATTACCCATTTCTCTCTACCTTCGCCCTCTCGACATAGCCAAATACTAACAGAGGAGATAAAGACCATCACATTCATCACTACCTGAGAGTTGTATGAGTTAATTGGTGTTTGGGAACCATTGGAGCAACCCAAAATCAGCCATGGAGGCTTGAAGTTGCAATTGGAGCATAATTGCAAATTTGGATGAATGCTTGAGTATATAGATCGATACTACCAGACTTGGAGAGTTTTGTGAGTATTATGTACTGTAACTATCTATTCTAGTGGATTGTTTTCGATAGTGAGAGATAATTTTATGCTTTGTACGTAGTTTTTTTCTTTTCAATAACACATTCGTGTGTTATGATTTTTTGTGGGTTGTCCATTTTATATGTTTATTCATGTTTATGTTATCATTAATGTTTACTTTAATTTGGACCAAATTGTTAGATTGGGCTAAAATTGATTAAGCTGTAATTTAAAACTTGGGGTCTAAATCATAATTAAATTTGATTGTTCTCATATTTTGAACTCCACCTTCCTCTCCCCACTATTTTCCTAGATGTTATATGTTATTATATATACCCCAAACTCCAAAACCAATATTTGCATCAGGTGAGCTTCGCTTGTAAGCTTTTAATTTTGGGCTGAGCTTATGAATGATTTTTTTTTTAAAGGTTTATTTGTAGTTTCTACAGCAAACAATGATATCAGCTTTTATATTTTTACTTTCCTTAAAAAAAAAGCTTTTATATTTTTACTTAAAAGAAATTTTCTTAAATTTATGAATAATTTTAAATTACAGGAATAATATTGATGAGTTATTAAATCCACTAGAGAATTTTTATTTTTTATTTTTATAGATATATTAGAGAATCTTTCCAAACATAAGTAAGAAGATAATGTTGAGATCTTCATATCCTTCAATCTAAATTATTCATGCCGTTTTCATTAATTTAAAAAACAGAATATTTTAGGAAAAATCTTCTAGAGAAGTGATGATGGTCCATCCAATTGAAATTATATGGTCAATTTATTATTATTTTTTTAAAAACTTATTTATGCAAATTTGTTAAAGTATAATAGTATTTAAAAAAAAAAAGAAATTTTAAGAAATTATATATATATATATATATATAATATATATAAAAAGTAAAGGCTATTTTTATTATATGCAAGAAAAAAAAAAAAAAAAAAGCCAGGCATTCCATTATTGTGTCTAAATTATTTTGGAGGAAAATCGGAACTACTTGTCGGTAAAAGTTGCACACCAAGACGAAAGCATGCACATGTTCTGTGGAAATACCTGAAATTTGTTGGATTTTGAGGCCAAACATGGAGTCCATCAGATGTTCCTTCAGGTGCTGCTTTCATGGTCAGCCGATCAATCCAATCCAACGGCTGATCTTCCGACTTGACAAAATTCCGGCCATAACCCATGTTTTTGACACTGGCATAAGATCCAACACTTGCTTTTTTCTCTTCAAAGGGCAACCTAAAGAACCCTTTCACCACATCCTTAACACCATGCAAAACATTAGAGGGTACACCATGCTCCATAATTAGAAACATGCCCCACTCTTTGGCAACACTGGCTAGCTTGGCTAGCTCTTGGGCTCGAACCTTGGGCTGAGGCTCAGCTACCAACCTTAACTTGGCCATATTTATGGTTGGAATTGGAAGGGCAAAAGAGGGTGTGACTGGTTGGTGATCAGGATGGACCCTTATTTTGAACTTATCCGGCAAGTGGTTGAGCCCTTGGAGTTGGCGTGCTAGTTCCTGCACCACTGGAACCTTTGAGGTTCTTAATTGGCCTTCTTCGTCTATGAAGCTAGCTTCATGGAAATAAACTTTATCTTCCTCCTCCATGTGTTTCTTTAGGAATTTGGAATCGGAAGCCTAAGCCTGCGTGTGTGTGTGTGTGTGAATTGGAATATTTGGTTAGTAGTGAGATTAGAGGACAGATTTAGTAGTGGCAGAGAGCAACTATTGGCACGGCTGATAATTCATATATATATGGGCTGTGGTCCGCGTGTGGGTTAAAATAAAAATTGGGTCATAAAAGTCGCGTTTTCATTGAGAAGTTATATTTTTTTGTGCCCGTTTGTTTTAGCTTTCCCAACCCAAAAAGTCTGTTTTAAAACTACAAATACAAAAGTCCGTTTGGTTAAGTATAGAAAGCAACTTTTTGAAAAAAATTGCGTTTTGGGTTTGTGAAGAGAACGCGCATTTGCAGAATGGAGCTCTGAGATGCATTTTGGAAAAACTCCTGCGCGTTGATGAATCT
Source organism: Lithocarpus polystachyus (assembly GCA_033629205.1). Classification (NCBI taxonomy): domain Eukaryota; kingdom Viridiplantae; phylum Streptophyta; class Magnoliopsida; order Fagales; family Fagaceae; genus Lithocarpus; species Lithocarpus polystachyus. The sequence continues at coordinate 36,216,777 of CM066172.1, read as the reverse complement.
GTCCATTGGGTTATTGGTTCAATTACCAAATTGCCCTCACTTTTACTTAAAACTCTAACTTTGCCCTTTTCTCTTCTCCCTCATATTCTTGCTTCTCTGTTACAGACCAACACTGGTCAAGAAAGTATCAACCAAATACAAACACAGCACCACTCAACTATCACTGGTCTACCACCACAACCCATTTCAACATTTGATAATCCAAACACAAAATCAAACAAAAAATAACTCAAAATCAACACAAAACAATTTAAAATCAACTCAAACCCCATTGGAAAACCCATCTCAAACCCTACTCAAAATCAACCCAAAACAAAATCAACTCAAAATCAAACCCAAAATCCATAGAAAATCAACTCAAAATTAAACCATTAACCGAAAACCCATAACCCAAACCCAAAATCAAAATCAAAATCAAATACAAACCCAATGGTGGCAGAGACTTAAGGGATCTGAGAATTAAGGAGAGCGATGAGGGATTTCCTTATGTTTCAATCATCTTCATCTTTTTCATCATCATCATCATCATCTTCTCTCTTCCTTGTAGCTTTCGAACTGTAAAAAAAAGAAAAAGAAAAAAAAAAGAGGTGCAGAGACTTTGAGGGATGAGAGAGGGTCGAAGATAAACTGAGAAAATAAAAAAAGTGTTTTGTAATAAAAAAGTAAGAGGCAGATACTTTATGGGTTAGGTGGGGTAGGTGGGAAACAATAAAAAAAGTGAGAAAAAAAATATTATTTTAATAAAAAAGTGTGTATAATAGATAAACTGATGTGAGTGTTTTGTAAAAGTGATGGTGTAAAATAAAAAAAGTAAGTTTTTTTATTTATTTTTTATTTATTTATTTTATGTAAAATAGACGGAATCTTTCAGACATACTGATGCGGTTGCTCTTATATCTCTAAACTTTTTAAATTAGTACTTTTTTTTTAGAAAAAAAATAGTACTATTGACAGAATATTTTTATAACAATTTCATAATAAGTTGATAAGAAGTCATTAATGGTAATAATAAAGAATTATGACACTAAAAAGAACTAAATACAAACATTATTAAAATAATACCAATATTATTATTATTATTATTATTTAGTTTTTTTTTTTAGTAAGTATATGAAGTAGTTGATTTAAGTATGAAATAAACTCCCTTATATAATAATTGTCCTTTTTGGTAATTTACCCCTCAAACTGCCACTTTTATAAGTGCTAGCCAAATACTTAGCTTTTTCAAAAAGCATTTTTTAACAGCTTTTACTAAACACTTAGCTTTTTGAAATAATACTTTTTCATACTGCACTTTTTAAAAACTCTACTTTTTCAAAAAACCAAGTTTTAAAAAGCTGAACCAAACTCACCCTTTGTGGGACATGTGTCTGCATTCTCTTTACCTCAAAAAAAAAAAAAGGTGCCCACATTCTTTTTTTTGATGAGAAGACTGTGACTTTATTAATTAGCAATAAAAGAAGATACATCATGGAGAAGAGTTTGTTCCAAGAAACAAGGGTTTTTTTCATCCGAGTAGAAAAATCAACAATGCCCTTGGCATGTTTAGCTAAAAGGTGAGCTGGCCTATTCGCTTGACGGTGTATATGTGAGAATGAAATTAATCTGATGAAACTCTCCACAAAAGGACTGCAGGCCTTTCACCACAGAATCCACAATAGTTGGAGGTAGCGTAAAGCCAGCTAGTGCACGATAGATGGTAAGAGAGTCGCCCTCCAATATAAAGTCTTGAATGCCTATATATTTCGCAAACCGCATCCCTACTTCAAACGCCTTCGCTTCAGTCTTGACCACCCGTAATGGTGCTGGAATCTTCTTGCTTAAAGCAGCTATAACTTGTCCTTAATTATCCTGTATTATTACCCCAACCCCGGCTGCATTTTGCTTCACAAAGGTCGCACCATCTACATTGACCTCGAAGTTAGGTGTTGTTGGAGGAAACTAGGATAGGATTTGTGCCTCTAGAGTCGAAGTGATCAATGATAAATCCATTGCTGCATTATACTCTGTAAGAAAACACTGATTGGGGAAGAAGAAGAAGCACAAATTCACAGAGAGAGTGTTTGAAAGAAAATTGAAGTATTTCTATATTGATTATCAAAAGTGAATGAATTTGTACACTATTTAGGCTTTATACAAACTAGAACAAAGCTAATACAAAAACAGAGTATAACTAACTTACCAACTTATGCGGAAACAGTTATTTTACGTGTAACAAGTAGTTACAACACGTATGAAACAAAATGTAATAATTAATTCCTAAACTACTTCTAGTTAAGCTAGCAGATTAAAGCTTCTTGTAGTTTTAGCTTGCTTCTTGTCGTTGAACCTTTTTTCCTTCTGTTTTTCCTTCTGAACTTTACAAATTTGATACTCCCCCTCAAGATGAGATCCAGAGCTATGTATGTTCATAATACTCATCTTGGAAAGTAAGGACTTCAACTGTTGACTACTAAGAGACAAATCTACTAGCTGTGAATGTGTAGGAGTATAGAACAACATTATGACCTTCTCTTGCACCTTGTCTTTAACCAAATGACAATTTACTTCTATATGCTTAGTCCTTTTATGAAATACAGGATTCTCACCTATATAAATTGCTACTTGATTGTCACAAAAAAGCAACCTAGGTTGTGGATGATGAACTTCTAAATTTTTCAATAAAGCTAGTAAACAAGTCATCTCACAAACTGTTAATGCCATAGCTTTATACTCAGCTTCAGCTGAGGATCTAGAAACTATAGATTGTTTCTTGGACTTCCATGAGATTAATGAATCACCCAAGAATACATAAAATCCTGTAGTGGATCTTCTAGTGTCAACACAAGATGCCCAATCTGCATCTGTAAAAGCTTTCAAATGAAAATTTGATTTAGAGGATAGGAGAATGCTTTGACTAGGACACCCTATGACGTATTACAATACCTTATAGGCTGCATCCAAATGAGGTTTTCTTGGTTTTGTCATGAATTGGCTTAGTTTATGGATTGGATATGTGATGTCTGGTCTAGTAATAGTCAGGTATAGTAATCTTCCAACCAGCCTTCTATAAACATCAGGATCAGGCAACATTTCCCCATGATACTTACCTAATTTCAGGTTTTGTTCCATTGGAACTTTACTAGGATTTCAACCTGTCATGCCAGCATCTTTAAGCACCTCTAATGCATACTTTCTTTGGCACAAGGAAATCCCCTTTTCTGATCTAGCCACTTCAAGGCCAAGAAAGTACTTTAGAGTGCCAAGATCTTTCAACTTAAATTCATGATTCAAGAAACTCTTAAGTCCTTCAACAGCTTGAACATCATTACTTGCAATAAGAATGTCATCAACATAAACCAGCAGTGCTATAAAAGACTGATTGAACTTCTTAGTGAACAAAGAATAATTAGATTTGGACTGCTTGAACCCATACTTCAAGATAGTTGTTGAAAACTTAGAGTACCATTGTCTTGAGGCTTGCTTAAGGCCATATAAAGACTTGTTGAGCTTGTAAACTAGGTGCTCCCCTTTGTTATGAAAACCCTAAGGCAATTGCATATACACCTCTTCATGAAGATCACCATTAAGAAAGGCATTGTTCACATCAAGTTGAACTAAATGCCAACCTCTCACAGTAGAAATAGCAAGCAAAGTCTTGACAGTGGTCATTTTGGCCACAGGAGAGAAAGTGTCAGTGAAATCCAGGCCTGCTTGCTGAGTAAAACCCTTGGCAACAAGCCTGGCCTTGTATCTGTCCAATGAACCATCAGCATTGTACTTGACTCTATAGACCCATTTGCAACCAATAGCTCTTTTATGAGGAGGCAAAGGGTAAGAGTCCAGGTATTATTAGCTTCCAAAGCAGCAATTTCAGATGCCATAGCATCCTGCCGAACAAACCTTCCAAGGATGAATTTGGGGAGAACTATGAAGAAACCTACTGTTCAGGTCCCAATGATTCCTACTACCACACCACTTTTTGGGCTAGGCTATAAGTCCACTAATGATTATTTGTTAGAGATGGAAGTGAGAAAGATGGCTCGAGCCAAACCAAAGCAAAACGACTCCCTTGTCCTCCAGAACCACTAAAGCCCTATACTCCTACATTAAACGGAAAGTTTGTCAAAGCTAGAGAAAGTCAATGTTATTGGGGATTCCCTGATCCAAGATTTGATCCCATAACAGAGACAATGGTACCTGGATTCGAGATACTACTTGATTGCCACAACAAGGTTCTAGAATTGAAGAAAGAAGATGCAACGTGGGTTCCTACTGATTGGGCTAATTACATGGATCTTGATGCTAAGACTACACTCCTTGGAGATGCCATTTGCAACATAGAAGATTAGGAATATTGGGAGGCCTGCCAGCATACATTGAAGAGTCCATATGAATTAAGAGACAATAATGAAGACGAGGAAAGGGGAGCAGCCCCTAGTAAAAGTGACGACAAGAGTGATCGTAGTAGTGACAGCAGCAGCAATGGTAGTGGACATGATGATGATGACAATAGCAGAAGATATGATAGCCCGTACAGTGGTGATGATTGGGGTGAACCCCCTAGTGATGGAGAAGATGAAGGTGCAGACCTATTCTATGAGGAGTATGATAGTGATGTGGACTATTATGATGAAGACATAGAAGATGATGCCAAAGCCAACAGATGGAGTGATGTTGATAATGATCAATACAGGCTGATAAACGTGTTGGAGAATGCAATAGAGGAGAATGCACAAGCCAATCAAATGTATCATGATAAGTATCCCTATGGGCACCTTTCAGATTGGAGTGATATCATTAATGTCAGTTCAAGGTTTGGCCCTAGGTATGACAAGCATGGAGAGAAGTTCCATAATTAGGGTCAAATTGTGATTTGGAACCCAGTTCACCAATCCCACATATTGAAGAGGAAGATGACATAGATACCAGGTTGGCTACTTTAAACCAAAAGCTGATGGTCCACAGTCTCAGAATCATGACACTTAAGAATGTTAAACGTAATAATGAGAGGATAAAAGAAAATGAGTCAGTGCATCTCCCTCAACCCACCTACTTGGGCAACAGAGACAAGCACGACCTATTTGATGAATGGATGGATAGTATAGAGCCCCTGGATGCTTTTGTGATCGACAAACCTACAGACATGGAGGTTGAGGAAGAAGCTACGGATTATGTGAATGTAGATCCCATGGTATTGATGCTGAGGGAAGAAGCAGCTTACTGGGAGCCATCTGCCATTGTGGAAGCCATGGCCGAGTTGAAGAACTAGGCATGGGAGGGAGCCGCCCACCCCATGGAGGACTCTGTGAAGAAGATCAAGACTGTCAAGTCCGTCACTTTCGCCAAGAAGATCAAGACCTCCGAGCAAGTAACTTATGCCAAGAACATTATTTCCATTCCCATTAAGTCTATTTCTGCTAGTGTTTATATTCCTGTTAAATCTGTTTGTGATAGTTTTCCAATTGAGTTTATTAAGTCTGTAAAGTCTATTAAAAACTATTTCCCTTTTAATATGATTTTTGATTTTGCTTATTTGCTGGCTTTGAATGTTTTTATTTTTGAAATTGGTAAAGAAACTCTTAATAATAAGGAATTAAAACATGGATACCAAGAACCCATAAAAGAAAAAACCTAACCCATTAACCTGGGAACTGATGATGAGCCCAAAATGATCCAAGTGGGTAATACCTTAACCACTTCAGAGAAGGATGCATTAATGGTACAACTAACAAAGTTCAAGGAGGTCTTTGCCTGGTCATATAAAGACATGCTTGGGATTGATGCAGATATAGTACAATACTGCATTCCAATAGATCCAACCATGAAGCCAGTCAAGCAGAAGTTGAGAAGAATGAAGCCAGAATGGACTCTTAAGATCGAGGAGGAAGTAGAGAAACAATACAATGCAAGGTTCTTGAGAGTGGTCAACTATCCAGAATGGTTAGCTAATGTGGTTCTGGTGCCAGAGAAGGATGGGAAGGTTAGAATGTGCGTAGATTTTCAAAATCTGAATAAGGCCAATCCAAATATGACTTTCCATTGCCTCACATTGACGTCCTTGTCGACAACACAGCAGGTCATGCTTTGCTATCGTTTATGGACGAATTTTCAGGTTACAATCAGATTAAGATGGCTCTAGAAGATATGGAGAAAACCTCCTTTATTACACCATGGGGGACATATTGCTATAAGGTCATACCATTTGGCCTTAAAAATGCTGGTGCTACTTACCAACGAGCAACCACCACTTTGTTGCATGATTGATCCACAGGGAAGTAAAGGTTTATGTTGATGATATGATAGTGAAGTCCAAAGACTGTGAAGGCCACATACTGGCTTTGAGGAAGTTATTTGAAAGAATCTGGTTCTACAAGTTGCGGTTGAATCCAAACAAGTGTGCTTTCGGAGTCACATTTGAAAAACTGTTCGGGTTTATGGTAAGCCAGAACGGAATAGAAGTTGATCCTGAGAAAATTAAGGCAATTGTAGAGATGACACCTCCAAGAATTGAAAAGGAGATCCGACGATTTCTAGGGAGGATACAATACATCAGCAGGCTCATAGCCTAACTCACTATGACATATGAACCAATCTTCCGACTGCTCAAGAAGGAGGTCCCAACAGTGTGGAATGAACAATGCCAAGAAGCCTTTGAGAAGATTAAGAATTATCTAATGAAGACACCAATACTTGTCCCACCAGTTCCTGAAAAGTCATTATTGGCTCTACTTGCTCTGTACCTAAAGGAGACTAGAAAGGAGAATGCAATATACTACATCAGCAAGAAGATGCTGCCTTAAGAAGAGAAGTATTAGCCACTTGAAAAGCATGTGTAGCACTTGTATGGGCAACCCACAAACTCAGACATTATATGCTTGCTTACAAGGTTTGGTTGATTGCAAGAATGGATCCTTTGAAGTACTTAATGGAAAAGCCTATGCAAGATGGGAAGACTACCAAATGGGTATTGCTTTTGTCAGAATTTGATATAAAGTATGTGACTTAGAAGTCTGTGAAGGGGAGAGGAATTGCCAATCACCTAGCCCGTTGTTCACCAAAAGAAGCCGAAGAGATCTAATGAGACTTTCTGGATGAACACATTATGGGGATTGAGGTAGAATCATGGAATATGTACTTTGATGGAGCCACAAATCAAAATGGAAGTGGAATTGGAGTTCTCTTAATTTCTACAAAAGGGACACACATTCAATTTTCTGGCAGACTTAATTTCCCTTCCACTAACAACGCCACTGAATATGAAGCTTGCATTATGGGCCTACAACTAGTTTTAGGCCTTGGAGTAAAAGAGTTATAGGTGAACGGAGACTCAGCCTTGATAATCTCTCAGATTCATAATAAATGGAAGATCAGAAAAGAAAGGCTAATACCTTGTCATGAATGTCTTTAAAAGTGGGCATCAATATTCAGCAAGATCCAATATCAATATGTGCCAAGGATGCATAATTAGATTGTAGATGCTTTAGCAACCATGGCACCCATGATGGATGAACCAAAAGAAGATGAAGCTAGACCAATAGTGTTGGAACAAAAAGAAGAACCAGCCTACTGCATGACAATAGAAGAAGATGAGGAAAAGAGTGGGGAAGGTGAATGGTATTCAGACATCCTACAATCCCACAAGGATGGGACATACTCACCATCTACAGACAAGAACAATCAATTAACCATCTGGAGGTTGTCCACTAATTACATTATTTGTGGTGAAAGGCTTTACAAAAGATCACATGTGCAGCACCTGTATGGGCAACCTGAAAACTCAGACATTATATGCTTGCTGACAAGGTTTGGTTGATTGCAAGAATGGATCATTTAAAGTACTAAATGGAAAAGCCTATGCAAGATGGGAAGACTGCTAAATGGGTATTGCTTTTGTTAGAATTTGATATAAAGTATATGACTTAGAAGTCTATGAAAGGGAGGGCAATTGCCGATCACCTAGCCCATTGTTCACCAAAAGAAGTTGAAGAGATCCAATGAGACTTTCTAGATGAAGACATCATGGGGATTGAGGTAGAATCATGGAAGATGTACTTTGACAGAGCCACAAATCAAAATGGAAGTGGAATTGGAGTTCTCTTAATTTCTCCAAAAGGAACACACATTCAATTTTCTGGCAGACTCAATTTCCGTGCCACCAACAACGCCACTGAATATGAAGCTTGCATTATAGGCCTATAACCAGCTTTAGGCCTTGGAGTAAAAGAGTTAAAGGTGTACAGAGACTCAACCTTAATAATCTCTCAGATTCAAAATAAATGGAAGATCATGGAAGAAAGGCAGATACCTTATCATGAATGTCTTCAAAAATGGGCATCAAAATTCAGCAAGATCTAATATCAGTTTGTGCCCAGGATACAGAATCAGATTGCAGATGCTTTAGGAACCATGGCACCCATGATGGATGGGCTAAAAGAAATGAAGCTAGACCAATAGTGTTGGAACAAAAAGAAGAACCAGCCTACTACATGACAATAGAAGAAGATGAGGAAAAGAGTGGCAAAGGTGAATGGTATTCAGACATCCTACAATACCACAAGGATGGGATATACCCACCATCTACAAACAAGAACAATTAATTAACCATCCAGAGGTTGTCCACTAATTACATTATTTGTGGTGAAAGGGTCTACAGAAGATCATATGATAGAATTCATCTTGTTGGGAAATTTAGACCCCAGTTGATAGAATTAACAAGTTTTAAACCAAATTTGTTAATTAGATTTATTATGAAAAAACCTTGTTAAAACAAATAAACATCAATATCATGTCAAAAATAAATGCAGTGGAAAAGTAAATAAGACAAGATATGATGACCCAAGAAAACCAATGAAACAAACTAGTTTCACAGTAAAAAACCTGGGGAAAAACCTTCCCGAAATGCAATCTACTATAATAAAGAGTAGTTTCAAATTTAGTACAAAACCTTTATTCCTAGACTCTACAATCCCCGTAGATGAAGTTACAGTAGAAACCTTCTACCTCTTCAGAACCTCTAAACTCTTCAATATATGAACACCACCCTTTTTGCACGGATCCTAATATGTGACTAACCAATGATGCACAGCTCCTAGTATGTGACTAACACACCAACATGAAGAAGATTGTTGGCTACAAAGTTCTTCACTTCATCAACAATGAAGATCAAGAAGCACTTGTTTACAAACCCTAAGGCGCAAAGATGCAGCAGCTTCTTTTAGAGAGAATAAGGCATCGGTCACCTTTTGCATGTGTTCCCGTTGTATTCTCTTATGTGACAGCCTTTAAAATAAGCTTTATAAATGTCTAAGGTTATGAGAAAAGAAACCCTACACATACATGTCAGTACGGGTTGAAAATCAGATCTAGAAATTTAAATTTCGTAATTCTCGATAGATACAGCTGTCGAGCAATCTGTCGTGACCTCGATAGATAGTATCTGTCGAGCTTCATTATACCTTGATAGATATTATCTGTTGGCAGCTATCAAGAATCTATCCAGCTTTAATGAACAACTTTGTTTTACTTGTTTCTTGGTACAATTTTCATGGCTTTAATACTAGACTTTGAACTCTTGCTCCTTGAAGTATTAAACACATCTTAGATGTACCCGATTACAAATAAAGTGCGTTTTGTCAAAGGATTAGCCAATTACATAAAAATATGTCTTTAACACTTCTCCTTTGTGTAACCGCCAAGGAAGCACAGTAAATAATTGAAGAGGTTTATGAGTCAAGTTATGGGCCACATATGAATGCACACATGCTGTCAAGGAAGATAATGAGACAAGGTTAAAACTAGACCACTATAGAAGCTGACTGTGCGGCTCATGTTTGAAAATGACATCAATGCCAAGTTCATGGAGATCTGAACCATATGCCACCCATGCCACTACATACTATGACATCACCCTAGCTATTCTCTACATGGGGAATAGACATTATTGGGATGATCCGCCCAACAACATCCAATGGCCATGAATTCATACTTGTAGCCATTGATTACTTCACTAAATGGGTAGAAGCTATCTCATACAAGATTCTGAATTCAAAGAAAGTTTCTCAATTCATCCAGTCCAATGTCATTTGCAGGTACGGGGTACCACATGAAATTATCTCTAATAATGGGCAACACTTTAAAGGAGAAAACAGAGAAGCTATTACGAGAGTTCAACATTCAACACCACAAGTCTTCACCTTACCATCCTCAAACCAATGGAGCAGTTGAGGCTTCTAATAAAAATATAGGGTGAATTTTAAAGAAGAGGACAAAGAACTACAAAGACTGGCACCTACAGTTGCCCTATGCACTCTGGGGGAACAGAACATCTTTTTGATCTTCCACAGAAGCCATTCCTTATTCACTGGTGTATGGGATGGAAGCAGTCCTTCCCATTGAGATAGGTGTCCGTTCACTAAGGATAGTACTGGAAAGTGAAATTCCTAAAGTAGATTGGTTGTAAAGCAGATATGATCAGTTGTGCATGCAAGATGAGAAAAGACTTAAAGCCTTGCATCATATTCAAGGTTACCAAAGAAGGCTTACGAAAGCTTTTAACAAGAAAGTGAGAAATAAAGATTTGAAGTTGGGGGATTTAGTGTTGAAGGAAATCCAAGCCTCGGTTCAAGATGCAAATAGGAAATTCAAGCAAAATTGGGTAGGCCTATACGTTATCAAACAAATATACTCTAGGGGAGCAGTAAGATTGATGGACTTAGATGAAAACCCTTTTACTGAGCCAACCAACATGGATCAACTGAAGAAATTTCATGTCTAAAGTGGTAGTCTGAAAGCACCACGTCTGAAATGGTTGTAAATTATGTTATTTCCCTTCCTCGGTTTGACTAAAAAAATAAAGCTCACTAGTCTGAAAACCCGAAAGGGCGGTCTAGGCAAAAATTAGAGCAATAACAAAAAAAAAAAAAAAAAAAACAAAAAAAAAAGCAAAAAAAAAAAGGTAGGTTGAAAACTTGAAGAGGCGATCTATGCAAAATGAGAGTAAAAAAAAGAGAGTGAGAGAGCCTGCTAGGTTGAAAACCCGAAAGGGCGACCTAGGCAAAAGTTAAGGAAAATAAAAAATCATCAACAATGAACTACGTGATGACCTGATCCTTCTACCAAGGGGGTACGTAGGCAACCATGCATTGGTTTAGTCAAAATTTCCCAAAACCACCATTTGTCCATTAACCAAAATTTTTCAAAAAATTCAGCCATTCCATTAAACCATGTAATTACACAAAACCTTAAATCAATCCCGAAATCAAACCAAACCTCAAGAACCCAAACCCTAAACCAAACCATAAAAATTCCAAACCCCAAAAAAGCATACAATTTAAACAGAATCCATAACCTACAAATCCTAAATAATTCCTAAATATAAGAGTTTTTACATCAACCTTTAAGTAAACATATTTAAAGCCAAAAACAAGAAGGTCACTTTGTCTTCAGTCTTTTCTCTTTTTGTTGATCACTATTTTCTCCTGTGATGGGTACTTTCTCATCATTGTCCCTTCTTTTGAATTCATAGTTGTCTTTATCAGGTCTTTCCTAGTTGCCTTTGAGAAACTGTTCTCTCATAGCAATCCTCTCAGCCTCCTTATCAACAATCCTTTCTATCAACCAGTTAGAGTATTCTATAGTCATCTTGTAAAAGTAAACCTTGACAAAAGATTGGTCCACTCAGTCAGCCATTTCTAATCCCAATAGCATGTTCTGTACAGAAGTAGGATTTGTGACTACGAGAGTGAAGAATCTTCTTCTTTTGCCACTAGGCATTCCTTGCTCATATTTGAATTGCCTCAAGAGTCTATCTCCCTTGTAGAACGTTGCCCTCCGCAACCCAACAAGGAAGATGTGGTCTGTTATTAGAGACCTCAAACAAGGCGATGGGTACTTCCACTAATAACAGTCCCATTGAATTGAGGTACTGGATTTCTTGTCTAAGAATTTCACCCATTCACTCTCAGTTTGGCACCTAGTTTTAATTACAGCCCTACTAAGAAAACTGCTAGGCCCATAATTACTGGTTGTAGGCTTGGCAATCATATCCAGTTGCTCCATTAGCCATATCTGCAAAGTCAAAGGACTCCCTAAGAAGTTCTGAGTTTCTCCACCATGAAATACAACATCCACTCCTAGAAGAGTTTCTGCCAAGATCAAAGAAATATGATTATCACCATCCTTAATTTGATTCACAACACTTACGGCTCGAGCATCCACAAAGCCGCGTCTTCCGGAGCAAAGCAAAAGTTTTCCCTCCATGTATAAAGCCAAACCGAAGTTTTTTTGCATATTGTCGGTCACTTCATAGGTGCGTTTGTCAATCAGCCAAGAGATAATTGCACGAAGATTCACCATATGACCTTCAATCATACTATCAGTAATGGAAGTTGAAAGACAGAGAGCATAAGACAAAGATTCCTTATGCCTAGGATCACAAGAAACCGCTATAGATTTTTTGCTTGGATCATAGCTCAGGATAGCAGAAAATTCTTCACTTGTCAGATAGAGTTCAGTAGTGTTAAATCGAAACACATGGTCTTCGGGATCCCAGAATTTCACAGCAGCATGAAGGAACTCCCACTTGATTTTTACATTCCTTAGATCCTTGATTCCCTCTAGTTTGTAGGCTGTAAAATTGGTTTTGGTACTGAAATCAAAGCCACAAACCCATCTGTTGATATCATGAATTATTGAATGAGGAAAATTATGATTGCTAGTCGTAAATGACTTTTGCTTGTGATTATCGTGTTTTCCTAACCTTTATGCAGAGAACTATCACAGGAGAATTCATTTATATAAGCTATATCAATTCCTAATCAGGTTTGAAATAGGTTTCAGAGAGTTTGTAGCGGACTAGGAGAGTGTTTCATAATCACAAATGAAGTAAATGTTTTTCAAAAAACGTGAAAATGCGAAACATGCAATGGAAAATGTAAGGTTGAAATTTATCAACCATTTTGTTGGCTTTATTCCGTGTCAATTTGCTTGTATTTCAGCACTTAGAAACCCTGTATTTAGGTGGGAATCATGTAAGGGTAGTGTGTGAGAGAATGTGAAGAAATACTCAAGTCTGTGCAGCAGAACAGGGACTTGTGACTGGATCTCGCTGGTGTCTCGCGACTGGCAAGTCGCCAGATGTTGCACACGAGTGAAGCGTGCAAAGAAGAACTCGCGACTGGATCTCGCAGGTAGCTCGCGACTGGCAAGCCGCCAGAAGCTGAACCGTCGTGCTAGCTGTTGGACTATAGGACAAAAATTCTAGTCTAGTAGTTCAATTAGTTCGCGGCTTGAACTCGCGACTCAGTCAAGCCGCGAGGCCAAGCTGCCAGCCAGCTCTATTTTGGAAAAACTGACTCTTCGCATTCCTTTCTCACCCCAGTATAAATACCCCTTATACCCACGAAATGTAGAGAGCTTCTAGAGAGAATTTTGAGAGAGAAACCCTAGAGTAAAACAAGATTGACTCATCCACAATCTTTACCTTGTGACTCTTCAAATTCCTCTACTTTCACCCTCTCCATTGTTAGATCCTTGAGAGGTTCATTACCAAAATCCTTTTCTCACCTCACCCATATCTGTGAGAAGGTTATTTGGTTCTTTGTTCTTTGGAAAGCAATTAGGAAGGGACTAATTGATATTGGTTGATGTTATGGGCTATAGCAGAATCTGGGAAGCTAAAGAAGAAATAGGTTCAGTGTAACCTCGTTGGAGCAAGAAGCTTGGAGGGCTTAGGTACACTGGGTAGATTAGGCTTGGAGGGTCTATTGCTGTCCTTGTATCCCAACTACATTCTTTAGTGGATTATTTGACCGTTTGGAAGGCGGTGGAGAGGTTTACACCGAGGGCTTCAATTTCCTCTTCGATAACACATCGTTGTGTTGTCCTTGTGTTTGCGTCTCTCTTCCTTTAATCTTTGTCATTTAATTTCTTCTATGGATGTGATTTTATTTGGCTTAGATTGTTTATCAATTCTATTTTAAGCTTTTGTTCATTTTCCGCACGTACATAGTTTGATATAAAGCTTGAATTGATAATTTGTAATTTGGGGGTCAAAACGTTCATGGTGTTTTATACGCTATTTGAACTTTCAATTGGTATCAGAGCGAGTGCACTTGCTGTGGTATAACTACCTTTGTGCGATCCTTGACCCTTGTGCTTTGGTTGTTGCTGTGAAAATAACCATGCTGAAGCGTGGTTTAAGTGTTTGTAATAATGACTCTGTGAGTATGTTTGAAGGGCGTTTTAACAATGAACTCTTAGAGTTATTAAAAACAAAGATACATGCTAATGTTTATTCACATGCTGAAATATTTTGAATATAAGAGTCAATGTTTACACAATAGTCTATGTGAGTCTAACTCTTTAATTGAGAAGTATAGAAGAAGAAATAGACTTCTGTGTGAGAAGGTTGATAATCTGAAAAGAAAAATTCAATCTAACGAAAGCATGAAAAATGAGGATAAATTTTTGTATGAAGGTCAAGAATGCTTGTCCCATGCTTGCTTGTTTGTGCACACCTCTTTGAAAGTATTTAATTCATGCTTGTGGTATCTTGATAGTGGCTGTTCTCGTCATATGACAGGAGATAAATCACTGTTTAAGTCACTCAAAGAGAAGGTTGGTGACTATGTGACTTTTGGCAACGGGAGTCATGCTCAAGTACTCAGCAAAGGGACTGTTGAGATACCTAGGTTGCCTCTATTGAAGGATGTCTTATACATCAAAGGACTGAAGGAAAATCTCATAAGCATCACTCAAATATGTGATGAAGACCTCCTTGTTCAATTCTCAAAGAAGGGGTGAATAATCATTAATGAAGAAGGGATACAGGTCTTGGAGGGAAATAGGACTATCGATAATTGCTATTGAGTAGTTCCTACGGCACCCATTTAGTATAGAAGTGCACGTGTTGACATGTTGGAACTTTGGCATCACAGATTTGGGCATGCAAATTTCAAACAAGTAGCCAAAGTGTCTAAACTTGAAGCGGTTGAGGGTCTCCCAAAGTTTGGAAAGGTGGAGAAGATTATTTGTGGGGCATGTCAAATGGGAAAGCAAACAAAGGCTAGTCATCACAAAGTGAATGTGATTGCTACCTCACATTGTTTAAAACTTCTTCATATTGATCTAATGGGACTTACAAGAACTAAAAGTCTAGGAGGAAAGAGGTACATTATGGTCATTGTTGATGATTTATCAAGGTACACCTAGGTTGAATTTCTCAGAGAAAAATTAGAAGCATGTGAGAAGTTGGAAACTCTTTGCAAAAGATTACAAAGCGAGAAAGGAGTTCCTATTGTCAAGATAAGGAGTGATCGTGGCAAGGAGTTTGAAAATGTAAGATTTGAGTCATTTTGTGAAAAGAATGGCATCAAAAAGGAATTTTCAACTCCTAAAACTCCTCAACAAAATGGAGTAATTGAAAGGAAGAATCGAGTGATTTAAGAAATGGCAGGAGTCATGCTTCTAAACAAGCAAATTCCTCAAAAGTTTTGGGGAGAAGCCGTGAACACTGCATGTCACATTGGTAATAGAATATTCTTCCGAGTGGGAACAAAGAAGACAGCCTATGAAATTTGGAAAGGAAAGAAGCCCAGAGTGAAGTACTTTCGAGTGTTTGGAAGCAAGTGCTACATTCTAAATGACAGGGAGAACCTTGGAAAGTTTGATGCTAAAAGTGATGAAGGCATTTTTCTTGGGTATTCTACTACTAGTCGGGCTTATAGAGTTTTCAACAAAAGAACCAAGTCCGTAATGGAGTCCATCATTGTAGAAATTGATGATGCCATAACTAAGGTAGAGATGGTAGATGATGGAGAAGGGCCAAGCACCAAACTGTTGAAGTCGAAGCTCTTGATATAGAGGTTGAAGGATCTACACCGGAAAAGGAATTGACTCCCGTGAGCTCAAGAGTGGAAACAAGATCAATGCTAAGGACATCTAGTCCTCTCACTCCTCTAGAAGTTCATCCTCCCATCTCTCAGAATGATGAAGTTTCCACATTAAAGAAGCCATCCTTGAGAGTGTCCAAGAACCATCCTGAGAGCAACATCATTAGGACTTTAGAGGAAGGTCTTCGACTCAGAAAAGGCAACAAACTTTTGGCCAATCATGTCACATACCATTGCTACCTTGCCTAATTTGAGTCGAAAAAGGTAGAAGAAGCTTTGCAAGATGAAAATTGGGTTGAGTCCATGCATGAAGAGTTGAATCAATTTGTTAGAAATAATGTATGGGAACTTGCCCCTAGGCCTGAAAATGTTCATGTCATCGGCACCAAATGGATCTTTAAAAACAAGACAGATGAAGATGGAGAGATTATCCGGAATAAATCTCGGTTAGTGGCTTAAAGATACACTCAAGTAGAAGGAGTCGATTTTGATGAATCTTTTGCTCCAGTGGCAAGGCTTGAGTCTATTCGAATCCTCATGTCGATTGCGTGTACTATGAACTTCAATATCTACCAAATGGATGTAAAGTGTGCATTTCTGAATGGATACCTGAATGAAGAAGTGTTCGTTGAACAACCCAAAGGCTTTGAGGATCCTTACTTTCCTGATCATGTGTTGAGATTGAAGAAAGCCCTTTATGGCTTGAAACAAGCTCCTAGAGCTTGGTATGATCGACTTACCCACTACGTCATGGAAAGAAGGTTCAAACAGGGGTATGCTGATCGGACTCTATTTGTCAAGAACGATGAAGATTATCTTCTTGTGGCTTAAGTGTATGTTGATGACATAGTATTTGGAGCTACCATTGATGATCGGGCCATAGAATTATCTGAGGAGATGAAGAAAGAGTTTGAAATAAGTATGGTAGGGGAGCTTACATTTTTATTAGGTCTTCAAATCAAACAAAAGAAGGAAGACATATTTATTTCACAAGAAAAGTACGCTAGAAATATTGTCAAGAAGTTTGGCCTTGAATAAAAAAAACATGCCACCACCCCCATGAGTTCGTCTATGAAACTGAATGTTGATTCTTTTGGAATAGAAGTGAGCCCAACCTTGTATAGGAGTATGATTGGGAGTCTACTCTATCTCACCACTAGTAGGTCGGATATTGCTTTTAGCATTGGTGTTTGTGCTAGATATTAGGTTGCTCCTAAGGAATCCCACTTGACTGCAGTAAAGCGAATTATACGATATGTCAATGGAACTCTAGACTATGGGATGTGGTATTCAAAGGACTCAAATGCTTGCCTTACAGGTTATTCGGATGCAGACTGGGCTGGAAGTGTAGATGACCGAAAGAGTACTTTAGGGGGCTGTTTCTACCTTGGTAACAATCTGGTCTCTTGGATGAGCAAGAAACAAAACTCCGTGTCTCTCTCTACAGCTAAAGTTGAATACATAGCTGCTGGAAGTTGCTGCACACAACTTCTTTGGATGAAGAAGTTACTTCATGACTACGGGATTCCTCAAGATACCATGTGTGTATTCTGTGATAACACCAGTGCCATAAATCTCTCAAAGAATCCAGTTCAGCATTCGAAGTCAAAACACATAGAGATACGTTATCACTTCATCTGAGATCTCGTGGAGGATAAAGTGGTGTGTCTTGAATTCATACACACAGACAATCAAAAGGCGGACATCTTCACCAAGCCTCTCGATGGTCCATGGTTTGAATCACTTCGTAAGACCATTGGAGTTGGTACAATTCCTTGACTCTCTTGTGTGTTGTGTGTCCTTTCTCTCTATTGCATGGTAATCTCTCTGTTGTTGGACACACACTCACTTGTTGGCTATTTGTATAGCATGTTTTGTTTGTTTATTAGTACTTTAAATGTTTTTTACATTGTTGTTTTTTATCAATCTTTTCTTACTTTTGTGTCAAAAATCCAAAAACACATAAAAAGTAGAAAATCATAAAAGTTTGATTGACTTTATTGAATCTTTGTCTTAAACATGTTTTGACTTGTACCTTTGTACTAATGACTTTGTACATTCACGAGTGTAGCTTGTTCTTTATGCACTCATATCATAGTGGGAGAAGTCTTGAAATCTATGTGATTGTTGTAAATCAATTTTCAAATTTGTCATGAATGATTAGCCAATGGTTTTGTTGATCTTGAGACATGCATAGACTTGTGTCTATATATCTTTCCACTCTTTATTTTCTTTGTTTTTGCCTAAAGAGCTCAAAAATGTAAATCTCCAAATGAAAGGAGATAATGAGCTACAAAAGCCTGTCTCACATACTAGTATTTGACTAGGAAAAAGGGAAAGCGACTTTTATGAAAATGTATGATGCCCAAAAAACCAAAGGCTAGGTCATCAAATTGAAATATCAAAAATTTAAGGCATTGATTTCCAAAATGAGTTGTTATGTTTCAAAAAGATCAAATGAAATGTTGAATATGGAGCCAAATGAAAAGCTTCAATGTTATGTTATCAAGTTTTTGTGGGAGGTCATATATGCATATTTCTGTAATTGAGACAGGTCACATTATCTAGTGCAAATTGTGTATGCCTTGGTTGAATTGATCATTGAAGCTTCACATTAGACTAAGGACTATCTCATTGTTGATATCCACACACATCACACATGCTTATATTCATTGAATGCCTTACTTATTCCTGTGATTGTACTTGATAAAATGTGTTTCACATGCTCAATTTTTGTTGAACAACCTCAAAAAGATTTTTCAGTGTTTTTAGTTGTTTTTGGAAAGTCTTTTGTTTTAGCAAAAATGTCAAAAATTTTCAAAAACTGTTGTGTCCTGTTTTGGCGACTCAGTCGCGAGTCTGTCCAGTTGCATGTCCCAGTCGCGAACTTTATACAGTAAGCTTTCGCGTCTTACTAGCGAGCCAATACCCTAGTCGCAAAAAATATTTAGAAAATTTTTCAAAATCTGGGTTTTTGAAGTCTCTCGTGACTTGATGTGGCGACTTTGTCGCGAGTGGAGGCTCAGTTGCGAGAATTACACAGAAAGTTTCGCGGCTCAGCTCTCGTTTGTCTCGCGACTTGAACTTCCAGTTGCGAAAAAAACTTAGAAAATTTTTCAAAATTTTTCTTTTAAGTGTTCTGGCAGCTGGACCTGGCGACTTTCACGCGACTTAACTCAGTTGCACAATTCGCGTGTTTTGCTTTTTCAAGGGTATTTTTCTGGACAATTTTTATTTTTGTTTATCTCTAGCAGCTTGTGTCTGTACATCTTCTTGATACTCTTTCCCTCTTTCAAACTCAACGTGTTCACACACAAAATCACCACATCAATCTTCAAGAAAAGGTATGGGCTTTGCTTCTTTCTCAAGATTGTTAACCATCTGTGCTATATTCTCTTGAGATTGTGTTTCTGTTGTTATGAGTTTGATAGATGCTTGACTATGGGTATCTCATCTTTCAGCTTAATGGGTGTGCGATTCCTTGATGGTTTCGTCATAATTTTCTTTACTTTGCTTGTATATGATGTTAAATATGATACACCCATACACATTGTCATTAATGAGTCCTATTTCTCATGATTTTAGGGATTTATACCTTTTGTTTTGAGACTACCATGGTACTAATACATCTTGTTGTCGTGTGTGGTATTTCTTGCCTTTTGGTGTATTGTGATACAGGATATAAATGTCTCCATTTAAGAAAGCAGCTGTGAAAGGGGCTTGCAGTAAAGGGAAAGAGCCTATGATAGATATTGATGACCTACCTCCTCGGTCAGAAAGGACCCGTTCCCCGTCAAGAGTGTATGATCCCAACAAGTTCAGATCCTATGCTGCATTCCAAACTCATGAGAACTATTTCGGAGACGCAACACCACTGGTTGAAAGGGCAGTTGATCAACCATCTCTAATTGACACAACCATTCCTAAATGGTTTGCCATAAAGGACTGGAACTATCTTCTCTCCAATCTTGATGATGCATATGAGAATCTTGTGAAAGAATTCTATGCAAATGTCATTGTTGAAGGTGAAGAACTTAAATGCTGGGTTCGAGGAAAGGGTTTCTTAGTGACTCCTGCTTATCTATCTGAAATCCTTCATATCAATCGGCCGATTCTTACTTGTCCTCCAGTATATGATAACTTGAATCCGGATGAGGAATTACTTCGGAATGCACTTGGAAGAAATCTGGAATTCTCCCAAAATGGGAAATCAGTCAAGGTCTCCTCTCTCTCTTCAGAATTACGGGTGCTACCAATAATCATGTTCCACAATCTCTACCCTCTCTCCAGCATAGGGTTCATGAATCTCGGTAGAGCCTTGTTCCTTAATGATTTGATCATGGATGAAGAGATCGATATCTGCACTCACATATTTCATATCTTGTGCAAAATTGCTGCAAGAACTGAATCTCAGAACTGTGTTCCTTTTTGTTGTCTCATTTCAAGAATATTGAAACTCAAAAGCCTCCATCCAATGCCAAATGAGACTCCCTTCCCGGCACCTTGTCCAATCAAACATTCGTACACTCAACGCTAGCATTGGTCATAGCCGGAAAGGAATCAAGACAGAAACTCCAGATTCTCATCATAGCTTACACTCTAGCTCATCCTCCCATGACGAGAAGCTAGACAACATTATGGCCTCTGTCCATGATATAAGCACCAAGATGTCCGGTCTTTCCTCTCTCTTACATCATCTCAACACCTGTTGTGATACGAAGTTTACTTCTCTTCAAAACCAATTGGATGAAATTCAGGGAAAGTTAGAAGAAAATGAAGACTAGCTATTCCATGACAAAAAGGGGGAGAAGGTTAATGATGATGATAGGGGGAGTATAATGAGAGGGGGAGCAAAAACTGCATCAAGGGGGGGGGGTCCTAATGTTCAAATTACTTTACTTCTTATTAGCTTCAGTTTAATTTGTACCTTTGCTTATGTGGCATTTGGTTTAGTTTGTACCTTGCTTTTGCAAGCGTTATTTGTACCCTTGCTTTGTAGCTAGTACTTTTAGTTAATGTTTTTCATTTCCTTAAGTACATCACTTTTGTGCCCTTTGTTGGATTTTTATCCTTAATGCAATTACTTTGTGTTGTTGCATTGTTGAGTGTTGGACATGCAAATGATACTTTACATTGAGCTTATTAGCTTGCATGTTCGGATGTTCATTTCATGTGTGAATGAGCATTGTGATCACTATTTATAGTGATCGTTTTTTTTTGTTCAAGCCTTGCTTTATTGCTTTAATCCGTTTTTGCTTGATTGCATTGTTCTTACTTCATATGCAATACAAGTTTTTCCACATACAATGATCTTATTGTGTGGTTGCTTTTCAAGGGATACTTGTACTTATGATTCAAGAGCTTCACAGATTCTAGAGTTAGGTGTGAGTGAGTTTTGTTCAACTGTTCCCAACTCACGCGTTAAGTCTAGAGTTTGTTGTAGGATTTTGTCACGGAATAGCCAAAGGGGGAGATTGTAAGGTTGAAATTTATCAACCATTTTGTTGGCTTTATTCCGAGTCAATTTACTAGTATTTTAGCACTTAGAAACCCTGTATTTAGGTGGGAATCATGTAAGGGTAGTGTGTGAGAGAATGTGAAGAAATGCTCAAGTTTGTGTAGCAGAACAGGGACTCGCGACTGGATCTCGCTTATGTCTCGCGACTGGCAAGCTGCCAGATATTGCACACGAGTGAAGCGTGCAGAGAAGAACTCGCGATTGGATCTCGCAGGTAGCTCGCGACTGGCAAGCCGCTAGAAGCTAAATCGTTGTGCTAGCTGTCGCATTACAGGATAAAAATTCCAGTTTGGCCGTTCAGTTAGTTCGTGGCTTGAACTCGCGACTCAGTCAAGCCACTAGCCAGCTCTGTTTTGGAAAAATTGACTCTTCGCATTCCTTTCTCACCCCTGTATAAATACCCTTTATACCCACGAAATGTAGAAAGCTTCCAGAGAGAATTTTGAGAGAGAAACTCTAGAGAAAAATAAGATTGACTCATCCACAATCTTTACCTTGTGACTCTTCAAATTCCTCTACTCTTACCCTCTCCATTGTTAGATCCTTGAGAGGTTCATTACCAAAATCCTTTTCTCACCTCACCCATATCTGTGAGAAGGTTATTTGGTGCTTTGGGAAGCAGTTAGGAAGGGACCAATTGATATTGGTTGATACTATGGGCTATAGCGGAATCCGGAAAGCTAAAGAAGAAATAGGTTCGGCGTAACCTCGTTGGAGCAAAAAGCTTGGAGGGCTTAGGTACACTGGGTAGATCAGGCTTGGAAGGTCTATTACTGTCCTTGTATTCAAACTACATTCTTTAGTGGATTATTTGACCGCTTGGAGGGCGACGGAGAGGTTTTATGCCGGGGCTTCGGTTTCCTCTTCTATAACACATCGTTGTGTTGTCCTTGTGTTTGCATCTCTCTTCCCTTAATCTTTGTCATTTAATTTCTGCTATGGATGTGATTTTATTTGGCTTAGATTGTTTATCAATTCTGTTTTAAGCTTTTGTTCATTTTCCGTACGTACATCGTTTGATATAAAGCTTGAATTGATAATTTGTAATTTGGGGGTCAAAACGTTCATAGTGTTTTATACGCTATTTGAACTTTCAGAAAATCTTTATGAGTCAGCCCACCGTGGCGTGAGTGTCGTGGCGTGTCCCAGTGCCATTTAGCACTCTAAAAGTGCCGATCAGCACTCCAAAAGTGCCGAATGGCATTCATCTCGTGCCAAGTGGCATGCAGCCCCTTCATCATACATTCATGCAATTCCATGCAATTTCACTCTCTCAGACATTTTTTTTAGGATTGATTAACACTCAAAAAGATTTTTTTGGGTCAAACTGGGGCACTCTGACGTGTCTAACTCGTTTTCAAACATCATCACTTGCACCATTTTTTTCAAAAATTGATTAGATCAAGTTTTTTTTAAGACTCATGGATTTATGTTCCAAACTAGGGGCATTCGCCCATGCGTCATTCATTTTCAAAAAAAAAAAAAAATCATCATCATTGGTTCAAAAAAAAAATTATCATCATAACTAAGATTTCCAAAAATCACGCCTTCATTTCAAAGTAGAGGCATTCGGCTTTGCCTCATTCAAGCATGTGCAAATTCCAACAGAGCTAATCAATATAAGTTTAAATGATACTACAAGACCTCATTAGGTGAATTCTAAAATTATCTTAGTTAAAGTTTCTACATGATCCAAGGTGATGCCAAGCATAAAGCAATAAACATGGAAATTAATACAAGATTGTCTAAGGAACACTTCCTTTTCTTTTGCAGGAAACGTACAAGTCATACATCATTAGGACTTTGATTCTGCCTGTGTGAGGATCTCCTTGATCCACCTCTAGAGGAGCCACCTTCAGTGTTTCCTTCTTGACTTGCGAAAAAGCGAGGATCGTATTGACGATTTTCAAGTTTGAGGCTCCTGATCCTTTCCTCTAAAGTTCTTCTGGTAGCATCATTAGATTCCATTCGATGTGCCTGAGAAGTCAGTAAAATCAGGTGTTAATTCCACCATCAAGCACAATTCAAGCAAGAGATGCTCAGAAAGAAACATGGCATACCCAGTTCAAATCATTGAGCACTGTTAGGTTCTAAGAGCTTAGAATAATTGGCAAATCGTGAGCACACAAGAACATATAAGTTGCAGAAAGAAGATTTCAGAATCTGCCTGGTTCGATCGATCGAAAAACAGGCTCGACCGATCGAGAATCGTATCTGCAGAATTTTAAGTTGGCCCAAACAGTAGTTCTAGCCCATTAAGGATTAGGGTTTTAGATCTACTTCTCCCACTATATAAAGGAAACCCTAAGCACGTTTTTTATAAGGCTTTTTAAAGAGAAAAAAGTGTGTCTCTTTTGTTTTTAGGGTTTTGTTCCTAAAACCTCTCTTATAACTTCTACCGGTGTTGTTCCTTGAAGAATCTTAAGATCCGGTATTACTGAAGTTGCTGCCTTCTCTAGTCATCAAAGGTGCTGATGATCTAAACTTTCAAGGGTGGTCTTGGAGTCACAAACAGGAGAGTTTGTGTTGCTAAACCTTTGAGTGGGATCTCAAAGTCACAAACGGTGGTGTTTGTGTTTTGCAAAGATTAAAGAAAGAAGGAGTCCGTGGATCTCGGAGCTGTCACGTGGTCGTGGTAGTAAGTTTCCTACACTTGGGTAGCAATAGGATGTTAGTGGTCTAAGTCGCTATTGTGTAAACTTCAATTCTTTCTAGTGGATTTGCTATTTTACCTTGAGGATAGCTAGGTTAAATCCTCCCCAGGTTTTTTACCGGTTTGGTTTTCCTGGGTCATCATATCTTTGTGTTCTTTATTTTTCCGCTGCTTTACTTGATATGATTGTTATTGTTTTAACCTAGATCTGAATAATAAACTTAAGTATTCACTTGGTTAATTAATTAGGTTAAACAATTTAAGTATCCCATAACCCAAAATCACATTTCCAAACATTTTCCATGACCAAAATCGCATGTCAAAAAAAAAAAAAAAAAAAAAAAAATTCACAATCAAAACCCAAATGACCAAAAAATTCTCACAACCAATGCCCACTGCAACAAAAATAAATGCCTCATCAAAATTTCACCATAATAAAAAATTTTCACACATCCATACACAACTACCAAATTTTTCCATAAACATGCACAAAAATTCCTACATTTCTAAGATAGCCATAAAAATTTCCCACAAGTTCATGTCCATGCACAAATAAATTCTCACATAGCCAAAATCATAACCACACAAATTTTCCATAAACCAACATCACATACCCAACAAAATTTTTCCATAGTCAAAATTTCATGCCTAAAAAATTTTTCCCATGTCCAAAAATTTTCCAAAACCTACAAATATACAAACAAAATTCTGCCATGTCCATAAAACAAAGTTTACACATGCCAACAAACTTTTCCCATATGTATCATGAACATATTTATCTAAGCCTACAGCATAACTTTTTCACAATCCCAATGCTCCCAAAACCTAAACTAAAATTCATCCAACAACATTACAATTTACCCACATTGTCAAAATTCCATAAACTACCAACATTTTCCAAATTGCACCATGATCAAGAAAACAACACTCCAAGAATGCTCCAAAACCAACTAACCACACAATGCCCCAAATTGTAACAACCAAATGACAATATCTCACCATGAAACTTTCAATGGAACATGAAACAATATTTTTCCAAGCAAAGAAACCAAAGAAAAGCTCACCTTGGTGTCTACATGACAAAATGGAGCATGGATCCTAGGGTCTTGAAGAAGCCCATTCTCATCATGCCAATCAAATGTGGGATCATATTTCTTAACATGAAAAGTAAGAAAAGAGGATCGTTTGGATGAAGAAGCCATCTTGATGCAAAAGAAAAATGGGTTCCACCAAAAATGTGCGTGTGGTGTAAATGCTCAAAAACACAAGGAGCTAAAGAAATATTGATGGAGACGGACGAGGGAAAGTTAAGAAGCTTAGAAGGTGTTTTTTGTTAGAAGAAATGGTGAGATGAAGAAGAAAAATCAAGGGGAAGAAGAAGATGAATAGCGTTAATGGAGGAAGAAAAGTTTATGAAGATGAAGCAAAAAAGGGAGAAATCAAAGAAGTAGGGGGGCCAAAATATCGGCCCCCACACTTAAACTCAGCCAAGAGTTGAGTCAACTTAGTCAAACTGAGTTGAATCAGTCAACCCAAAAAAAAAAAAAATGATAAAATTTCTTTTGGAATGGATTAAAAATAAAAATTCAAATTCAAAGTTTTTAAGTTTCTTTCAAACCCTAAATTTTCATTTCAAAATTTTCATTTCCAAATTTTCAATTGCACATTCTAAATTTTTGATTTTTAAATCCAAGCCTTCAATTTTCAAGATTTCAAAAAAATTCAAATCTCAGATTTCTTGATCAAAATTTCAGGTCTTAACTTTCAAAATCCTAAATCTCAAAATTTCAAATTTCAATTCAAAATCTCAAAGTTTCAAAGTCCCAAAATTTTAAATGTCAATTTCGAAACTTCCAAGTTTCAAAAATCAAATGTTTCTCAAAAATAGAATCTTTTGTCAATGAAACTTTTCTTGATAAAGTTCAAATCAAGAAGGAACAAATAAAAATCACCCATCCCAAAAGCAATGGGACCATAGAGCACTCATCATTAAAGTCTAATCCCAAATTTTGACTTTTTGTAGTCAACAAGTTCAGATTAAAGTAGAGAAGACCTTTGTTCTTCATTTCAACAAATTCAGATTGAAGTAGAGAAGACCTTTGATCAACATTTCAACAAGTCCAGATTAAAGTAGAGAAGACCTTTGATCAACATTTCAACAAGTCCAGATTGAAGTAGAGAATACCTTTGATCAACATCCCAACAACTCCAAATTGAGGTAGAGAAGGCCTTTGATCAACATTTCAACAAGTCCAGATTGAAGTGGAGAAGACCTTTGATCGACATTTCAACAAGTCCAGATTGAAGTAGAAAAGACCTTTGATCGACATCCCAACAACTCCAAATTGAGGTAGAGAAGACCTTTGATCGACAATTCAACAAGTTCAGATTGAAGTACAAAAGACCTTTGATTGACATTTCAACAACTCCAGATGGAGGTAAAAAGACTTTTGATCGACATTTCAACAACTCTAGATTGAGGTAGAAAAGCCTCTTGGTCATCCCATTTGTCAAGAATCATTTCCAGAGTCATCAACTACCAGCTAAGTCAAGTGTTTTCATTTTTTTGTCAAAAAAGATAAGGCACTAGTTCTATATTGCAAAGTTTTTGGCTCAGGGGCTAGGTAATCTTTGAAAGTTCAACCTCAATTAAATCATGGACTCTAAAATCAGTGTCTTTGTTTTACATTGACATTCACTTTCTAAGCTTTGCCAATGAGGGGCATTCTGTAGACACCCAATTTTGAACCCATGATTTAATCAAGGAGAATCACTCGAATGATCATTCATGCACCCGAAAAGTCATAATTGCATTACATGCATCAATCTGTTCTTACATACATGCATCAATTCATTCATAGCATATCATAAAAATGATCTTGAGACTCTAACGATCCCAACGGTGTTTCCGGTTTCCAAATCAGACCATCAAATCGTAAGATATCGCATGATCAAGTTTGCATGGTTAGCATGCATTGTGTCTAGGTAGAATTAACCACAAATGATTAATTTAAATTGATTCTGAATGGTTAAACAATTAAAATTAATTAAATAATTCTGTGATTAGTTGATAATTAGTGTTTAAAATAGGATTACAAGAATAAAAGGGATGATTGGATAACAATAAAATTGTGGATAATCTGAACTTTATCAAGATTTATTTTAGGGTATTTATCTACAAGATAATTATTCTAAAAAAGCATGAATTATCCAGAAAAGAGATAAAAATCATAGACTAAGGATGAGAACACGTCTAGGTGCGAGAGCTAGATCAAAAAACCCTAGAAGGAGAGTCCAAAATGCACCCGAACACAGAAGAACATTCGGCGTCCAAGAGCACCATTCGGCACTTTTGGAGTGTCGAACGACACTTTAAAAGTTTCGAATTTCCTTCTTTTGGGCTTTAGCCCAATGCCCTTCGGGTGACAATAAGGCACACCTTTTTTGACTTTTCGCAAAAGAATGCGTCCAGATCCGCATCCTAATCACCTGTGCCTATTTTTTAGAGTCTTCTGGCCTCTATAAATAGAGACTGAACCTCATAATTTAGGACCTTTTTTTTTTTCGCTCTAAGAGGCATACGTTTTGAGGCTCTCAAATTGCTGATATTTGATGATCCTTTCTGAGATTTACTACTTAAATTATGGTTTTCAGGTTTCAAAGATAATTGAAAAAATTTATTTGAACCCTAAAACATCCTCCCAAGAACAAGGAGTGCTCATGCAAGAGGTTGTTTTCAATCACCCTATTTTTTATGCTTTCTTTTTATGTTGATGAATGTTTTTCTTTATCCATAACATGAATTGTTAATCATTGTCTTATTATAGCATGATCTTGATTTTGTTTATGTAATTGTTATGATCTCATTCTTAATTCCAATAATTTGCATATGATCTGTGCTTATTCTTAAAATAAAAAAGGATCTGCATCTTTCCTAGATATAGATCTAAATTTTTCTTAAACAAAAAATGGATCTACATCCTTCTTAGATGTAGATCTGAATTTTTCTTAAACAAAAACGGATTTGCATCTTTCTTAGATGTAGGTCTCCATTTTTCTTAAACAAGAAACGGATCTGCATCTTTCTTAGATGTAGATCAGCATTTTTCTCAATTAGAAAGCTGATTTGTATCTTTCTTAGATACAGATCTGATTTTTTTAACATATGCAAATTTTGAAATAAAGAAAAAGATTAAACATGATTGTGTTTGTGTTTGTTTCATTTAATTCATGTTGCATAAATTTAAATTATGAGTGAAACTCTCTTTTTAAATAATATTTTTCATATTTATTTAAAATATATAAAAAATAGATTTGATTTTTTGGTTGTCACAAAACCCTTTTTTTTATTATCACAAAACAAATATGATATTTTTCAAATCAAAAGGCTTTATTTTATGTAATAAACACATATCTGTAGTGACAAGTGAATTAATTAAGTTAATTAACATGCAAATCGCGTGGTAGCACAAACAAATCACCAGATAACTAAATATACAGCGGAAATTAAATGACACTTATTTGTTTACGAATGGGAAAAACCAACACGACAAAAACCCCACCGGGTGATTTCAAGGTCATCACACTCGAGAATCCACTATTATCACAACAAGCAGCTACAAGTAAAGGAATCGCAGTACCTTATACCAACCTATAGTTGAACCCTTACCCCAATACCCAATTGGACTTGTTCTGTAGTGACAATGTCTCCTTTCAATGCATGGCTCCTAGTATGTGACTAACCAATAGATGCGTGGATCCCAGTTCGCAACTTAATCACCAACTTGAGAAGGATATTGGCTGCAAAGTTCTTCAGTTCATCATATGATGAAGATCATGAAACTCCTTGGTCACAAAATCAAATGGCGTACGAACGCAGCAGCTTCTTCAAGAGAAAGATGAATTAGGGCATATTTTGTCTTCAGTCACAATTTGCATGAACAAAACTTTGCTTCACACTTGTGCAACCTTTGACGGCCCTTAAAATAGTCCTTATATATGTGGTTGTGAGAAAAGAAAGCCTAAACATGTACTCACAGATTGGAGTAAAATCAGCTCTGAAAAACTGAATTTCATAAACCACGATAGATACCCTATCTATCGAGCAACTGTCGAGCCTTGGGTTGAAACAACTTTTTAAGCCTTGATAGAAACTAGTTGTCAAGCTTTAAAATCTAGCATTTCTTCACTTGATTCTTGGACATACTTGCATGGCTTTAACACTTGAACTTGAAACCTTGTTCCTTGAAGCGTTAAACATATCCTAGATCTACCCAATTACAATTAAAGTACATTTTGTCAAAGGATTAGCCAATTACATAAAATATCGACACATGTTCCTAACATGATTCACATGTGTCCTTGTATGTTTTTAGACCCCTTAAAACACAATTAGATTAACCTAGTTAATTCGCCAAGTTGTTACTTAGTCAAATTATCAAGTCTAGGTTAACACAAATATATCATATCATGTAAAGCAGTCAAAAATATAAAGAACACAAAGATCTGATGACTCAAGAAAACCAAACCGATAAAAAACCGTGGGAGGATTTAACCTATCTATCCTCAAGGTAAAACGAATTCATTATGACAGAATTGAAGTTTACACAATAGTGACTTGGATCACTAACATCCTATTGCTACCTCAAGTAGGAAACTTACTATCCCGACCACGTGACAGCTCCGAGTCCACGAACTACTTCTTTCTTGAATTCTCAGCAAGCACAAGCATTCTTGCATGTATATCTTTAAGCTCTTCAAACATCAACTAAATTGATCACTAAGCTCTTGACGTCAATCTTGAGATTGGAAACCCTAAGTGTATGTGAAGGCAAATACCTCTAGATCTCACAAAAGATTCACACACACAGCATAAGGAGCAACCTAAAACGTGGCTAGGGTTTTCCCTTTTATACTTAGGGCAAAACATAAAACCCTACATGTCAAACGAACTTGGGCTGAGTTGGAAAATTTTGTAGAAAAACAATCTGTACGACTTTCGATCGGTCAAGTCTAATTCTCGATCGATCAAGCCAGACAAATTTATATAGTAAATCCTACATGAAAGTTCAAATAGCGTGTAAAACACTATGAACGTTTAGACTCCCAAAATATAAATTATCAATTCAAGCTTTATATCAAACGATAAACGTGCGGAAGATGAACTAAAGCATAAAACAGAATTGATAAAAAATCTTAGTCAAATAAAATCACATCCATAACAGAAATTAAATGACAAAGATAAAGGGAAGAAAGATGCAAACACAAGGACAACATAAGACGTGTTATCGAAGAGGAAACTGAAGATCTAGGAGAAAAACCTTTCCGCCGCCCTCCAAGCGGTCAAAATGATCCACTAAAGAATGTAGTTGGGATACAAGGATAGCAATAGACCCTCCAAGCCTAATCTACCCAGGTACCTAAGCCCTCCAAGCTTCTTGCTCCAATGAGATTACGCTGAACCTATTTCTTCTTTAGCTTCCCGAATCCCGCTACTAGTGCATAGCATCAACCAATAAGAATTGGTCCCTTCCTAACTGCTTCCCAAAGCACCAAAGAGCCTATTCACTGATATGGGTATTGTGAGAAAAGGATTTGGCTAAAGCACCTCTCAAGGATCTACAATGGAGAAGGTAAGAGTAGAGGAATTTGAAGAGTCACAAGGTAAAGATTGTGGATGAGTCAATCTTGTTTTTCTCTAGGGTTTTTCTCTCAAAATTCTCTCTAGAAGCTCTCTACATTTCGTGGGTATAAGGGGTATATATACTGGTGGGTGTTTGGAATGCGAAGAGACAAATTTTTCACAACAGAGTAGGCTGGCGGCTTGTCCTCGCAGCTTGACTGAGTCGCGAGTTCAAGTCACGAAGGAACTAAAAGGCCAGACTGGAAATTTTGTCCTGTAGTGCGACATCTGGCACGATGGTTCATATTCTGGCAGCTTCCAGTCACGAGCCACCTTCAAGATCCAGTCGCGAGTTATCTTCTGCATGCTTCTCTCATGTGCAACATCTGGCGACTTGACAGTCGCGAGACACCAGCGAGGTCCAGTCGCGAGTCTCTATTTTGCAGCATAGTGTTGAGCAAATCTTCACACTCTCTCACACACTACCCTTACATGATTCCCACCTAAATATAGGGTTTCTAAAAGCTGAAAATACAAGCAAATTGTCACGGAATAAAGCCAACACAATGGTTGATAAAATTCAACCTTACAATCTCCCCCTTTGGCTATTCCATGACAAAACCCTACAACAAACTCTAGACTTAACGCGTGAGTTGGGAACAGTTGAACAAAACTCACTCACACCTAACTCTAGGATCTGTGAAGCCCTTGAATCATAAGTACAAGTATCTCCTAAAAAACAACCACACAATAAGTTCATTGTATGCAGAAAAACTTGTATTGCATATGAAGCAAGCACAATGCGATCAAGCAAAAAAAAAATTAAAGCAATAGAGCATGGCTTGACCAAAAACAAACAATCACTATAAATAGTGATCACAATGCTCATTCTCACAAGGAATGAACATCCAGACATGCAATCTAATAAGATCAATGACAAGTATCATTTGCATGTCCAACACTCAACCAATGCAACAACATTACGTAATTGCATTAAGGATAAAAATCCAACACAGGGCACAAGAGTGATGTACTAAAGGATAAAGGCATGACATTAAAACATAAAGTACGAAAGCCACAAGGCAAGAAGACAAAGTGCTTACACAAAGCTAGGTACAAAAGAAAACCAACATGCCCCAAAAGCAAAAGGTACAAATTAAAGGGCTACATAAGCATAGGTACAAATATACTCCCCTTATCATATCACTCCCCCTATCATGAATCATAGGAGCTGTGATGAACTTGGAACATATATACCTGTAACCTGAAACACTTGCACAAAATAAATTAGATCCTCAAGGTAAAGCAAGTAATAAAAGGACAAGTATAATGTAATAAGTAGATTGCGATCAAGTAAGCATGATGTGAAACATGTGAGCAACTTGATCATGCAACAAAACAATCATATAGAAATGACTACAATGATCACATAGCAAAGCAAATGATCATCCGAACATGCATTCAATTAAGCACAATAGCATAAGGATGTATGCATGTCCAAAACATGAACATGATGCAATGAGAGCAATAAAACATGATACAAGACATAACTCAAAGCACCATAAAGCAAACAAGAAAACAAACATATAGAAACACAAACACAACAAAATGTTTTCTTATAAGCACAATGTCTTCTCCCCTTTGGTATATGCATCTCCCCTATGGAATATCTCTCCTTCTACACATATGCACGAGAAATAGAATTTCTCCCCCTAAGAATGTGTACAAGGGTCATATGGAAGTGACAAAAACTCTCCGGTATACTCTCTAGAGTACACTCTCTCCCTTTTTGTCAGGAATAGACAAAGGGTCAAGGAGAAATGAGGGCAAGAGATGAAGGTATGGACAATGATAATGATGCATGAGGGGTGCAAGATGAATGAGAAAATGAAGCCTAAACCTAAGAAAAAAATGCTACAAAGCATAAGGTAAACAAGACATGCTACGATGAAGACACAAAGTATAGAACAATGCATGACAAGGGTAGCAAAGGTGTGTGCAAGAGGTGGCTATGTGCAATGCATGACCAATGCATGGAAAATGCACATGTGGGGCAAGGTGTGTAAAATACACAACCAATGAACAAAACATGATCCTAGTGAGGAAACATGAGAAACCCCAAAGTTTGATACTTATTGGAGTCCAAACAAGTGAAAAAATGCCAATGAGGCATTTTATCAAACACCTAGTGTGCACACTATGAACAACAATATGAAACAATGCATGAACATCATGAAAACCACCATTAATACATGTTTTTTTGCCACAAGGGGCCAACATCCAAAGAAAATCAACAAAAGAAACCAATCCCATACAAAAATTTGACAAAAATTAAGTTTCCCTTACCCCTATGATGAAAATCCCAACCAAGAGCACAAAAACTCTCCAAAACATAGTCTAAAGATCAAAATCAAAAGAGTTTAGAAATACCTTAGAGATGTTAATGGAATGAAAAACCATTCAATTTGATTGGGTTTTGATGTAAAAAATATTGAAAGAGGGGTTTGAAAGAGGATGGGAGAGGTTAAAAACAGGTTTCCCACGAAAAGCCCTTTAAAAAGCTGTTTCTGGGAGTTTAGCAACTGGGCAAGCCGCGAGGCGAGTCGTGAATGAGCCGCGAAACATTCTGTGTAATCCTCGCAACTAGGACTCGCGACTGGGCCAGTCGCCAAAACGAGTCGCCAAAACTCGCAGCTTGGTCTCGCGACTTGCAAGTCGCCAGAATGACTAGCCAAAATTTGGCGACTGGAGAGTCAGTCGCGAGTGAGTCGCCAAAAACTTTGACACCTATTTTTTCAGCACATAACATGTTTAAACAATGAAAAACAATGTAAGCACTAAACATGAACACAAAGAGTGATAAAAATCACTTCCAAAAACATATAAAATGATCAAAAATCTTTTTGGATTGATCCATATATAGTTGAGCACACACACATCACATTTAAACAAGTACAATCGAATAAATGAATAAGGCATTCATTGAACATTAGACATATGTGTTGTGTGTGTGTGTCAAATGTGGAATAGTCCTTAGTCTAGAGTGAAGCTTTAATGATCAATTCAATCAAGTCATACACAACTAGTGCTAAGACAAGTGATCTATCTCAATTATAGAAGGGTAAACTGCAAATTACACCCCTAAAACTTCAGGGTGTAAAATCCAATCACCCCCAAACTTTATGTGATACCCCAATTTGATTGATTGATTGTGTGATGTGTGTGGGTGTGTGATGAGTCCCACATCGGGTATTTATTGGGTAGATCTGGGCTTTATTAACAACTACAAGGAACTTCAATAGTGACTAGTCCTTTTGAGGTATAGCGCAGATGTGGCTAGCGCTTTTCCTTAGGTCGTTACATATGGTATCAGAGCCGGCCCGGTAACCTCGTGTGGGCTCGGAGACACTACCCCACAAAGTGGGCCCTAACGAGGACGTTAGGGATTTAAGTGGGGGAGATTGTGATGCCCCAATTTGATTGATTGATTGTGTGATGTGTGTGGATGTGTGATGAGTCCCACATCGGGTATTTATTGGGTAGATCTGGGCTTTATTAACAACTACAAGGAGCCTCAATTGTGACTAGTTCTTTTGAGGTATAGCGCAGATGTGGCTAGCGCTTTTCCTTGGGTCGTTACATATGGTATCAGAGCCAACCCGATAACCCTGTGTGGGCTCGGAGACACTACCCCACAAAATGGACCCTAACGAGGACGTTAGGGATTTAAGTGGGGGAGATTGTGATACCCCAATTTGATTGATTGATTGTGTGATGTGTGTGGGTGTGTGATGAGTCCCACATCGGGTATTTATTGGGTAGATCTGGGCTTTATTAACAACTACAAGGAACTTCAATTGTGACTAGTCCTTTTGAGGTATAGCGCAGATGTGGCTAGCGCTTTTCCTTGGGTCGTTACATATGGTATCAGAGCCGGCCCGGTAACCTCGTGTGGGCTCGGAGACACTACCCCACAAAGTGGGCCCTAACGAGGACGTTAGGGATTTAAGTGGGGGAGATTGTGATGCCCCAATTTGATTGATTGATAGTGTGATGTGTGTGGATGTGTGATGAGTCCCACATCGGGTATTTACTGGGTAGATCTGGGCTTTATTAACAACTACAAGGAGCCTCAATTGTGACTAGTTCTTTTGAGGTATAGCGCAGATGTGGCTAGCGCTTTTCCTTGGGTCGTTACATATGGTATCAGAGCCAACCCGATAACCCTGTGTGGGCTCGGAGACACTACCCCACAAAATGGACCCTAACGAGGACGTTAGGGATTTAAGTGGGGGAGATTGTGATACCCCAATTTGATTGATTGATTGTGTGATGTGTGTGGGTGTGTGATGAGTCCCACATCGGGTATTTATTGGGTAGATCTGGGCTTTATTAACAACTACAAGGAACTTCAATAGTGACTAGTCCTTTTGAGGTATAGCGCAGATGTGGCTAGCGCTTTTCCTTAGGTCGTTACATATGGTATCAGAGCCGGCCCGGTAACCTCGTGTGGGCTCGGAGACACTACCCCACAAAGTGGGCCCTAACGAGGACGTTAGGGATTTAAGTGGGGGAGATTGTGATGCCCCAATTTGATTGATTGATTGTGTGATGTGTGTGGATGTGTGATGAGTCCCACATCGGGTATTTACTGGGTAGATCTGGGCTTTATTAACAACTACAAGGAGCCTCAATTGTGACTAGTTCTTTTGAGGTATAGCGCAGATGTGGCTAGCGCTTTTCCTTGGGTCGTTACACTTTAAGGGTGTAAATTGCAATTTACCCATTATAGAAATATACATATATGACCTCCCACAAGAAAATGATTACATAACTTTTGAAGCTTTTCATTTGGGTTCTTTACAATTCTCAACATTTGATCATTTTGAATCAATACATCTCATTTTGAGATCGATGCTTGAAATTTTTGAAATTTCAATTTGATGAACAAGCCTTTGGCTTTTTGGGCATCATACATTTTCATAAAAGTCGCTTTCCCTTTTTTCTAGTCGAATACTAGTATGTGCGATGGCTTTTGCAGCTCATTATCTCTTTTCATTTTGAGATTTACATTGGTTGAGCTCTTTAAGCAAAAACAAAAAAAGATGAGTAGGAAGAGATATAGGCACAAGTCTACGCATGTATCAAAACCAACATGACTATTGACTTATCATTCATGACAAGCTTGAAGATTGATTTACAACAATCACACATAGATGTCAAGATTTTTCCCACAATGATATGAGTGCATAAAGAACAAGTTAAGCTCATAAATGCAGAAAGCCATAAGTACGAAGGTACAAGGCAAAACTCACATGAGATATGTGCTCAAACATATACGATCAAACTTTTTGAATTTTTTCACTTTTTATGTGGTTTTGGATTTTTACTCACACAAAACTAAAACATAAAAGTAAGATCAAAACAAAAAACAATGCATGTGAATAAATGCAAGATGCAGAAAATGCATGAAGATATGACATTTGATGCATGAACGGTCCTACAAAGATCAAAAGAATTTGATTAAGGACCAAAAGAGCAAAAGCTCAACCATAGAAACCCTTCCTCATCCAAACGGATTGATTGTTTGGAATGAGTATCTCATGAGAAGTGAGACGTGGGTTGGAAGAATGAGAACCGGAGATGCACATAGTCAAGGAGTTAAGAGTTTTAAACACTTTCTTTAACAACATGCTATTTTCACTCAAATCCGGTTTTCCCTTTTTAGCACATCCTCCAAAAAGCTCAAGTTTCTCTTTTCTTTTGATTCTTTTAAAAGCATGAAACTTAGAGCAATGAGGTCTTAGATGACCAAAAGCACCACAATGGTGATAAACAATGTGTTTAGGTCCACTAGGCTTTTTGGGAAGGGACCTAGCAACACGGTTTTGTTCTCTCTTCAACTTGGAACATTGACGTCTTATGTGACCGATCACACCGTAGTGGTGGCAAGTTGGAACAAATTTAGATCCATTCAAAGCCTTAGATTGAGACCTAAACAGAGGCTTTGGCTTAAGAGCCTTTCTCTTCACCTTTTGATTTCTTTTATGTGGAGGAATGTACATCGATTTATCCTTTGAGGCAGAACACACAATAGGCACAGAATCGGGTACCACAACATGATTGCAACAAACATTTTCAACCTTTTTAGCAATAGGTTCAGCAATCAAACACTTGGCATGCATCTTAAGAGATTCATTTTCACATTTTAGCTCATTAACAAGTTTGTTAGACAAAACAAGTTTAGCATCCAAGTCTATATTCAAACATTCAAACTCTTTTAGCTTTTCAAGAGAAATTTCAGCAAGTTTCTTATATTTTTCAACCAATTTATTGGATTCATTGAGCTTAGCATTCAAATCATCCTTTTCACAAACAAACTTGCTCAAACTCTTTTGAAACTTCTTAGCCTTTTTCTTAAAGAGTTTGATGTTAAGAATATCAATAACATCCAAAGACTCATGTAACATAGCATCACAATCATGAGAATTATCACTCATAGAGGCATTTTCACAAACATGTGGCATGCTACAATCATCAACAACCAAGGAAGCATACAAATCACAATCCATGGCAAATAAACATAAGGGGTCAAGGATCACACTTAGGTATTTAAACCACAACAAGTGTACCTACTCTGATACCAATTGAAAATTCAAATAGCGTGTAAAACACTATGAATGTTTAGACCCCCAAAATACAAATTATCAATTCAAGCTTTATATCAAACGATAAACGTGCGGAAGATGAACTAAAGCATAAAATAGAATTGATAAACAATCTTAGTCAAATAAAATCACATCCATAACAGAAATTAAATAACAAAGATAAAGGGAAGAGAGATGCAAACACAAGGACAACATAAGACGTGTTATTGAAGAGGAAACCGAAGATCTCGAAGAAAAACCTTTCCGCCGCCCTCCAAGCGGTCAAAATGATCCACTAAAGAATGTAGTTGGAATACAAGGACAGCAATAGACCCTCCAAGCCTAATCTACCCAAGTACCTAAGCCCTCCAAGCTTCTTGCTCCAACGAGGTTGCGCCGAACCTATTTCTTCTTTAGCTTCCCGAATCCCGCTACTAGTCCATAGCATTAACCAATAAGAATTGGTCCCTTCCTAACTGCTTCCCAAAGCACCAAAGAGCCTATTCACTGATAT
This sequence comes from Lithocarpus polystachyus, assembly GCA_033629205.1. Classification (NCBI taxonomy): domain Eukaryota; kingdom Viridiplantae; phylum Streptophyta; class Magnoliopsida; order Fagales; family Fagaceae; genus Lithocarpus; species Lithocarpus polystachyus. The sequence continues at coordinate 36,178,951 of CM066172.1, read as the reverse complement.
GGGTATGGTGAGAAAAGGATTTGGCTAAAGCACCTCTCAAGGATCTACAATGGAGAAGGTGAGAGTAGAGGAATTTGAAGAGTCACAAGGTAAAGATTGTGGATGAGTCAATCTTGTTTTTCTCTAGGGTTTCTCTCTCAAAATTCTCTTTGGAAGCTCTCTACATTTCGTGGGTATAAGGGGTATATATACTGGTGGGTGTTTGGAATGCGAAGAGACAAATTTTTCACAACAGAGTAGGCTGGCGGCTTGTCCTCGCAGCTTGACTGAGTCGCGAGTTCAAGTCACGAAGGAACTGAAAGGTCAGACTGGAAATTTTGTCCTATAGTGCGATAGCTGGCACGACTGTTCATATTTTGGTAGCTTCCAGTTGCGAGCCACCCGCGAGATCCAGTCACGAGTTCTCCTCTGCACGCTTTTCTCATGTGCAACATCTGGCAGCTTGACAGTCGCGAGACACCAGCGAGGTCCAGTCGCGAGTCTCTGTTTTGCAGTACAGTCTTGAGCAAATCTTCACACTCTCACACACACTACCCTTACATGATTCCCACCTATATACAGGGTTTCTAAAATCTGAAAATACAAGCAAATTGGCACGGAATAAAGCCAACACAATGGTTGATAAAATTCAACCTTACACTACAGAACACCTTGTCACGCCCCGAACCCAAGTATAAAGATAGGCACGTGACAACTGCCGCACACTTATAAAGTAAGCACTTACAAGTGTGGAAGGCCTTCTTAACAGCTAAAATTTATCCTCAAAAATTTTAGTCAAATAAATATAAAATACTTCAACAATTTCTTAACGAATAGATCTCCAATAATTTAATAGGAATAAAATCCAAACCTCATGTACATAATATCAATTGGCCAAAAAAAAAAAAAATAATATAAAACTATTAGAAGATCATTGAATCCCAAAAATCACTAAGTTTCTTTTTCTGCTCCCAACACAACATCAAAACTCCCAAAACTTGCTATTCTTCACAATCTGAAATTGGAGGGGAAAAAGAAGGGGTGAGCTGATAACTCAATAAGTAACCAAAATCCTAATAAGTTCTATCAAACAATAGATCTGTAAAGGAAAATAAGTAATATGTGTTTTTCAAGTTATAATATACTATGTGTTTTCAAAATAACTGAAGCAATTTCGTAGTCTTAAAATAATAAGTTGCAAATGGATCACATACTTTAATCTGACAAATATATCATAGATGGTTTAGAAAGTAGTTAGTTTTCCATATATCAAAGCTATAACTTTACAATAGGTTCCAAAAACACATAAGCAGTTTTTGTGACTTAAGATAGTTTAAATACTCAAACATTTCCAAATCATATATGTAGTTTTAAGGACTCAAAATAGTTCAAATATTCAAACGTAATTCATATTCTTAATAATCTTATGACTATGGTCACGCTATATCCCCGTGACTGGGCATCAGAGTACCAATGAATAACCCCCATTGGTTGGGTATCAGTGTACCAATGAATAACCCCCATTGGCTGGGTATCAGAGTACCAATGAATAGCCCCCATTGGTTTGGGTATCAGAATAAATTCATAGTCAAATTGTTCATAATTATATATATGAAATCATAGTTTCTAACAAAAAATATCTTATTCAAACACATTTATATAATCATATATTCAATATTCAAATCTATTTGTGATATTTCTATATTATTTACTTTAAATCATTATAGCTATAAAACAATTAAATAAAATAAACCTTATATTCAAAACTCACATGTATTTGTGAAAATTCTTTACCCTTTACTTTGAATCAGTATAGCTAAAGGCAATTACATAAATTACATCATATATTCAGTAATCAGATATATTTGTAATAATTCTTTACTTGAAATTAGTAATACAATAGAAATAAAATTGTAATAACTGTAAACAATTTCAGTAATTAAAATACGTAAAATAAAACCAATTAGGATAATGTTACTTACCTCCAAAAGCCATACCAAAAGGAACTTCTCCCTAACACTTCTTCTAAAATCCTTAGATATCCCCTAACAATTTTATAAATACTATACTCAATAATCAAATAATTCAAAAAAAACTTATAACAGTACCGGCTAAAAGAGAGATTATAAAAAATAACCAATAATTTCCCACCATCCACTAACACCAAAATCTCACGTAATTGCAATATTTTTGCTCTCTTTATTTTCTGCCACTAATAGTTCAGCGAAATCAAGTTTACAGTTACACCATGCCTATAGGCATAAAGGGTCAAAAGTACATCACCTATTATTATATTCGTGAGTTGATATATATATATATATATATATATATAATCACTTATGTCAGACCTACTGACTTCGCCTATACGCCTCAACTAACCAAAAAAAAAAAAAAAAAAAAAAAAAAAAAAAATAATAATAATAATAATAATAACAATAACAATGAAGGAAGGGTGTTGGCGTTGACTTGTCAAGGTGGTGATTCCATTTATCATATATACATTTGTAAGTATATATTTTTTTCTTTCTTGCCACTGCTGCCGACCCTAGTTCTCTTTTGGCACGAGGACAAAACTAAGAAAAGCACTATATCAAACCTGAATCAAGCTCCTGATATGCTTTTATGGAAAAATACCATTTGACATATATATTTTACCTCTGTAATTTATCACACTACCAGCCTCCACCATAACTAATTGCTATTCACAAAAACTCAATTCAGTAAACTCGAGCAGCACTTACAGTTAAGGTAACATCGGCACAGAAAAAAAAAAAAGATCCAGTTCCTTATTCGTTTACATCATCACACTCATTGGATTTTTTTTAAATAGTCTCACTATTAACCAAAATACTCATATAAAAAAAATACTTTAATTCTAAATAAAACTTAAATTTGACAAGAAAGAGATTCTTAGGCTCTTACCTCAAAAGTTTAGTCAATCCTTCTTTATTTCAATCCTTTGAGTAGTCTCCTATCTCAAACTCCATATATGTTGACTTAATATGCTCATATATATAGCTAGGGTTTCAACCTTATTTTCTAAAAAATCCCTTATAATTATAAATTATAATATTGACCACACAAGAAATTTACTTAAATACCCTCCCTTTTAATCTTTTTTTTTTTTTTTGGGTATTACACACTTGATTCCAACTTTACATATAAATATACTTTGAGCAAGTTTAAACAAGACTAAAATGTTTTGATCTTGGTTTGCCAACATTATAAAATGAAGTTCTAATACATTAGTTCCTAATTCCTTAGAACCTAACAGTCCTAACAATCTCCCCCTTTGGCAATCTGTGACAAAACCACAAAAAACAAAGGAACATATGAGAGAAGTCATAAATCACTCAATTCATACTCGTTTGAATACAATAAAATCTATCCTAACACAAACTCCTGAAAAACTTTACAAGAAGAGAGTTTATGGCAAGAAGACTTTGACAACCTGTATTTCTAAAATACTTTAAACAAAACTCATTAAGGCATCTTAGTGTGAAACAGAAATAAAAGATTGCATACAAGAAATAAGAAGCATGTGCATATAGAGAAAAAAGAAACAACACATGTAAAGATAGGTGAAAGAACTGTAATAACAACCTCATCATATATATATATATATATATATATATATATATCATCATAAGTACAAGGTTTGCTATCACAATGCAAGAACAATGTATCTCTAAAAGAAAGAGAAGAAAAAAAAAAAAAAAAATACATAAGTCCTCACTACATCCCTCAGAAAAAAGTATAAACACTCCCTCTAACAAAAATCTCCTATGCTAACTCTCCCCCTATGTATATGACTACTCTCATATCCAAAACTACTCCCCATTTTTGTCATGAGTGACAAAGGGTAAGTACATCAAGTAGATATCTCATCATCATTGGGCGAGCTAGCACCATCATCCTCATCACCATCATCATTGCTGGAGCCATCATCACTCTCATCCTCTAAAGCTGGTGGAGATGGAGAAGAAGAAGTGAAACCACCCATGACAGCCTGTCGTCGTGCAATACGACCAATACGGGTGTTCACCTGACACAACTCATCACTAAGAGTGTCAAGGTGAGCATCTATGTGCACAAGCTATGCCATGATGGCCTCAAGAGTGACTCCACCCACAAAAGAAGAAGGAGCGAAGGTGGATGGAGCTGAAGAAGCTGGAGGAGCTACCGTCTCGGTCTGCGTCTGCCTCGGGCAAAGCTATGCATCACTCCGTCTAATGGTAGCAACGTCAATGGCACCCATGACAAAAAAGTGATTAGACGGGGGAAAGGAGACATAAAAATGGCGAAGGATCCTTGTGATAGTAGAGGAAAAATAAGCTTATCACGGGTCGCCGTATCCTTATAAACATCTATAAAGAATGGAATAAAGTAAGAAGGGAAGTCGATAGAAAGATCCTCAATGAGGGATAACAAAAATTGTGCACGAGGCTTTGTGATAGAGTTATAGTGAGACAAAGGATGGAGAACTTATGTCATCACCATGTTAAGGAATCTCAGACCTTTAGCAAAGGTTGAGCATCGGGTGTTTTGATGATCACCCCATGAAGATGGTGTCTCACAGAATAGAAACACGAGTTCATCTTTGGACACAGTCCTCGGACGATCGCAACCCGGGTAGTCATGATGCGTTACCCTAGGAACATGTAGTACCTCGGATACAATATCTGGAGTAACCACAATGCGCGTACCCTAAACACGAGAGAAAAAATGAGGTACAGAAGTATGAAATCCGTGTATATTAGAGTAAAACTACTGTATCATCACAAAATGACAAGCGATTGGGATGTCACACAGTGACCCCCAGCCTCGACTGTAGATGACAGTAGGAAGGTCAGTATCAGAGAAATCTGATAGGATGACTTGGCATTCCGAATGATTGCCTCGTCTAGAAAAGTTCTTCGAAAAGTCCTTTCAGGCTTTATCATCACGGAACTGTATGTGAGAAAGAGTAGGATCAGAAGAAGAAGATGCTCCAGAATGAAGAAGGTTTTGGGATGGAATGGATTTGAGTTTAGGTGCCATAACGCAGACTAACGCAAGAAAGAGAGAGGGAGAAAGAGAGAGAGAGACAAGCAGAAAAGCACCAAACAAATCAATATATAAGAATATAAAAAATTGAAGGTACGCATGCATGAAAATGCATGAGCATATGACATGCAAACTTAAAAACATCATATGCTCAGCTCAATCCAAACCTAACAGCAAACAACAAAGAATATCACTTAAACTCACACATAATCATAACTGTTTGATAAGGACTATCACCTTCGGTACATCCTATAACTCCCACATCTTATAGAAGACACGCTTGTAATCACATATAAAGCATTTTTTTATTCTTTTTGCTTTTATTTCTTTGCAAACTTTTTTCTTTTAAGCAAACCATGCATAGGCATATAAGAGAGAGAGAGAAAAAAAAAAACCCAATTATGTTAAGCTTTTTGACATTGCACTTTTGCTATGCCGAAGCATACAAATGTCATTTCATGATTGGTGGGCAACAGTGGTGAGATGGTTATTTATGCCTTTCTCTTAGGATTTTCTAGTCCTTCCCATCAAAAAGAGTGATACGCGTGTTAATTATAAGAAATTACTTAATCTTACTCATCACAAACACGAACTACAAAGTTTACTTGCTTAGTTGTGCATTGAGATGTTCATCTAAGTTACGAATGATACAAAGTTTAGAAAACTTTGTTTCAATGGCCATTCAAGGTACACAAGTACCAATGTACACAAATACACACTGTTTTTTTATTTTTCAATTTTTTTTTTATTTTTATGAAAAACAATATAAAGCAAAACTGAAAAATAAACAAACAAAAACATGTTAAACAAAGCAGTGCATAAAGCTAGTCTGACTCAAAATGAGAAAGCAAAATACACAAGTAATGCAAAAACGAAAACAAGAAGGGGAGAGAGATCAAAAGTGACTAAATCATTTTGAGCCTTTTTCTTTCCACACCTTGGAAGAACCTTTCCTTTGCGTAAACCCTTCAACTTGCAGTGAGGGAGAAGAACTGAAACCGTTCAAGTTTGAAAGGAATGTGAGGGCTTTGAGAAGATCTCCAAGAGGAGCAAAGGAGGAAACAAATTCTGGTTTCCGGAAGAGATCATATTGTTGCTCTGTTGAGTGGCTAACCACTTATAGCAATTTGGTCAAGTATGTCCAGCTGCTCCACAGTGATGACAGAGATGCTGCTTCTTTTTTTTAGTCTTTTGAGCACTACCCTTCTTAGCCTTAGGGTTTTTATTCCTTTTCTTAACAAGTTTAGGAGGTGATCCTAAGATAGATTTACTGTCTATGTTCTCACTAGCTAACACATTTTGTACATTATTGTTTTCAAATTCAATATTATTACTAGGAAGAACAAAAACAATAGTACTTGCAGAAGCAATACTAGAAGAAGAGAAATCATACCCTAACCCGGTTTGATTAGAAGTAGATTTCTGAAGATTGAGCATCTTATCAAGCTTTGCACTTGAAGTCCTCTCCAGCTAAGCTCTAACTTGAAACAGCTTCGTTTTAAGCTTCTTAGTCTTCTAAGCCAAGAAATTATTCTTAAATCATAGTGCTCCAATTGTTTGATTAGCTTCATAAAACTTTGTGAAGATTTCTTCCCGTTCAAGCTTCATATCACTGAGCTTCTTAGTGGGCAACCTATACAACTTCTCATGCTTTTCCGAGACCTTGTATAACATTGCGTAGGCTATATGGATGTCATCTTGTTCATCCATCTTCTCAAATTTAGACTCCACCAAGTCTTCTTCTTCATCCACATCTTTAACAACCCACTCAGTAGGATTTATAGTGGCAATGAAGGCATTTAGGATTCCATCATCCTCATTGTCGGAATCATTCTCAAGCCTGGTGTCACTCAATGTAGCAACAAGTGCCTTGCTTTTCCTAATGGTCTTGAGATACATAAGGCATTCTTGTTTCATGTGATTGAAGCCCTGACACCCAAAGAAGTTTAGTCCTAAGGGAACAGTGTACTGACCGCCATCCCTAGCACCCTTCTTTCCTTTGTCCTAGTTTTTGAACTAAGACCAGCTGGACTGTTTGCGGTCTTTGTCAAATCCTTTAGCATTGGCATTCTTTATAAACTTTTTGAATTGCCAAGTGATATAGGATTTCATCTTAGAATCTTCATCGTCTGAAGACTCATCAGTGTCACCGCTCTTGGTCTTCAATGCCATGCTCTTTTCCTTACTAGATTTCCCTCTCCTTGTTAAACCCAACTCATAGGTCTGCAGATTGCCAACTAACTCTGTCAAAGGAATTTTGTCAATATCCTTCTGATGAGGGGACAAGTGTGGCTCGTCCATGGACGAGCATCCATGAAATGCAAATTTGTCCTTGGATAGTCGTCTGTTAGATTCGAGGCACCATGGTAACTAAGCCTACCAACCCATTATCATCTAGGATTCTGAGTATAGGTCGTCCACAGAAGCTCATCCAGACATGGATGACCCTCAGTGCAAAGATCATTTACACGAATTTATAAGCCGAACCACGTGGACTGTAACCTCCTGTCAAAGTGTTTAACACCCCAAAGCAATTATGAAAGATGAGAGAAAATGTTGTAACTTCTATAACGGTTATAAGGAGTTAGAGGAAACTCACCTCCACAAATGTGGGGGAAGTTACAAGACAAATAACCGCTTCCATAGCACTATAAAAACACTCATCTCCAACAAATAAAGGGAGGTTCTCCATTTTATAGATTCTCAGAAATTTATATTCCAGATTTTGAAGAGAGAAACTAACTTCATCATCGGAGGATTTTCGACCGGTCAATCCCGATTTCCTTTGATTGTTGTTCTACTTTTCAGGCCTAGTAAATCATTGAAGCCCGAAGTGTTCAGCCTATTGATTGATCATGCATCATCAGTTGGCTCCATCTGTGGGAAGTAGATTTTTGTATTTTTTGCAAAATCTTTCTCCGACAAAAGGTTGTATGGTTCGGACAAGATCAAGGGCCACTAGCCTAGGCCATCAAGAGAGCAGGGATGTTTCTAACAATCCTCACTATGATTGACAGTCAGCGCCTATCACACAGCCTCCTTCCATCAAACACATACAATCCAATGCAGCCGCCATGGCAGAGTTAACCCACCAGAACCAGAAATTGACTAGGGAGATTAATCTGAGGCAGTGTCATGAAGGACATCATGAAGGATATACAGAAGGACAAGCACAAAGTCAAGAAGATAGGAGAAATCCTGAGCCCGAGAGCCAATCAAGGGGTACTACTTTGCGAAGGTTGCCGCATTTAGAGAGGGAGAAGGATCAGATGAGAAAGGCCATGGATGAGATGAAAGAGAACATCAGAAGGACAAATCCTATGGAGGATTTGGTTCATCAAACAGATTCCCCCTTCACCGCTTCCATCAACGGTCACCCTTGCCCCCGAAATTCAAGATGCCTTCCTTGGACTCATATGATGGGACGCGCGACCCTTTTGACTATATTGCTACTTTTAAGACCATGATGCATCTTCAGGGGGTTCCAAAAAAGATCATGTGCAGGGCCTTCCCTACGACACTTAAAGGACCAGTGCGAGTATGGTTTAGTAAAATACCCCCAAATACGGTGAGTTCCTTTGAAGAATTGAGTAAGTTGTTTGTCAATAATATCATTGGAGGGCAAAGACACAAACGTTCCTCGTCTAGCCTGTTAACTATAGAGCAAGGAGAAAATGAGAGCTTGCTGTCCTTCATCACTCGTTTCAATAGGGAAGCCCTGACGGTGGATGAGATGGATGACAAGCTACTACTGGCATCCTTCCATAATGAGGTTAATTCTAATTTGTTCATACACAAGCTTTATGAGCAAGAGCCTCAAACCATGACTGAACTCGTCCATTCGGCCCAAAAATTTATGAATGCAGAAAACGTAATCATAGCTAAGAAGAGGAAGAGAGCTGATAGAATGGAAGCAAACCCCGCTCGGCACTCCGAGCCCTCGTCCGAAGAAGGGATGGACAGAAGATAAGAAGGATCGAGATAACAAGAAGGCAGGTCCTTCAGCATAGAGCCAACAATACACACCATTGAACGTGCCACTTGAACAGGTTCTCATGTAAATCAAGGACGACCTTCTTTGAAGTGGCCGGAGAAAATGAAGGGAGATCCCAACAAGTGCAATAGGAACAAGTATTGCCATTTCCATAGAGACCATGGGCATGACATGGACGAGTGTTTCGATTCGAAGCAACAAATTGAAAACCTCATCAGGTAAAGAAAATTGAGAAGTTTCCTAGGACGAGATCATAAAGACGAGAAGTTAAAGGGCAAAGTAGAAGAGTTGTCGCAGCCCCCACTCGGAGAGATAAGAGTAATTATAGGAGGAGCTTCAACTGGGCAATCTTCCAAGTCTAGAAAGGCATACCTGAAGGTAATGCAGAATGTCCAACTATCTGGATGATCACTGAGGACAAGGGCAACGGACGAACAACCCATCACGTTCACGGACGAGGGTGCCGAAATGGTTCACCACCCCCATGACGACGCCATCGTCATTACCTTACTTATTGCTGACTATACGACTGCAGAACGTCCAACTATCTAGACGATCACTGAGGACAAGGGCAACGGACGAACAACCAATCACGTTCACGGACGAGGATGCCGAAATGGTTCACCACCCCCATAACGATGCCATCGTCATTACCTTACTTATTGCTGACAATATGATTAGAAGGGTGTTGGTGGACAATGAAAGTTCAATAGAAATTTTGTATTATCCTACTTTTCAGCAGATGAGGCTTGGACGAGATCAAGTCCGTCTAGTGAATTCACCCTTAGTGGGGTTTGGAGGAAAGAAAGTGCAGCCCGTCGGCATTATTGCATTACCAATGGTGGTGGGGACATACCCATAGCAAATAACCAAGGATGTGAATTTCCTTATGGTAAACTGTTCATCTTTTTATAATGCTATCATTGGAAGGCCTACTTTAAATAGTTGGAAGGCAGTCACGTTTACTTACCACCTGTCAGTCAAATTCCCTACAGAGCATGCAGTGGGACAAGTGCAGGGAGATCAGCTAGCAGCAAGAGAATGCTATTTGGCCATGATGGCCATGGACGAACAAGTCTAGACGATGAACATTGAGGGGAGAAGGGTTGTGGTAGAGCCCACTCAAGCATTGGAAGACATCCCTTTAAACGAGAATAACCCTGAGAGGTGTACAAGAGTTGGAACGGATATGGAAGAAAAGATGAAGCAAGATCTTGTCTAGTTCTTAAAGAAGAGCATTGATGTGTTTGCGTGGAGTCATGAGGATATGCCGGGCATGGACACCGAAGTTATTATGCTCTGTCTAAATGTATATCCATCCTCTAAACCTGTACGACAGAAGAAAAGAGTGTTTGCTCCTGAGAGAGACAATGCCATTAAAGAAGAGGTTCAAAAGTTGACTGCAGGGAAGTTTATTCGAGAGGTTTATTATCCAGATTGGTTGGCCAATGTAGTAATGGTCAAGAAGGCTAACGGCAGATGGAGAATGTGTGTAGATGTCACCGATTTAAACAAAGCCTGCCCCAAGGATAGTTACCCATTGCCGCGTATTGATTAGTTGGTGGATTCGACTACAAGTCAGATAAGAATGGATGAGGCAGACCAAGAGAAAACATCCTTTGTCACTAGTCAAGGCTTGTTTTGCTACAAGGTGATGCCCTTCAGTCTGAAGAACACAGGGGCAACGTACCAAAGGTTGGTCAACCATATGTTTCAACTGCAGGTTGGATGAAATGTAGAAGTCTATGTCGATGATATGCTGGTAAAAAGTCTAGATGAGAGGAAGCACTTGGACGACCTGCAAGAAATCTTTGATACACTCCGACAATACAACATGAAGTTGAACCCCAACAAGTGTGTTTTCGGAGTTTCATCAGGAAAATTCCTTGGGTTCATGGTTTCCCATAGCGGAATTGAAGCAAATCCTGACAAGATTCAAGCAATATTGGATATGAAACCTCTGCGAAGTATCAAAGAAGTCCAATCTCTTACCGGACAAGTTGCTGCCTTTAAAGGGTTTATCTCTAAAGCTATTGACAAATGTTTACCATTTTTCAAAGTTCTTAGAAAGGCGTTTGAATGGATGGACAAGTATCAGAAAGCTTTCCAAGACTTGAAGATGTACCTCACTACGGCTCCCTTGCTAAGCCCATCCGTGCCTGGTGAAGAGTTGTATTTGTATTTGGCGGTTTCCCCACATGTAGTAAGCTTGGCTCTGATTAGAGAAGAAGGAAGGGTGCAGAAACCGGTTTACTATACAAGTCGAGTGCTAAGAGGGGCGGAAGGACGATATCCAATGATGGAAAAATTAGTCTTTGCTTTGGTTACAGCCTCTAGGAAACTGAGGCATTATTTCCAAGCTTATGTTATTAATGTCTTGACAGATCATCCACTAAAGAAGGCAATGAACAAGTTAGAAGCTGTAGGACTACTAATCCAGTGGGCGATAGAATTTAGTGAATTCGATGTCAGGTATCAGCCAAGGAATGCGATAAAAGCACAAGTGCTAGCGGCCTTCATTGCAGAGTTCACTCTAAATCAAGGAGAGCTAGACGAGCTGGACAAAATTCAAAAATGGGTCATCATGTGGACGGCTCGTCCACATTGTATGTAAGAGGAATTGGAGTCATAATCAAATCCCCAGAAGGAGATAAGTTGAGCTATGCAGCTTGTCTAAAATATCGAACCACCAACAACGAAGCCGAATATGAAGCTCTTCTCAAAGGATTGGAATTGGCTAAGTCCTTAGGGTGGAGTCAGTGATAATCCAAGAGGATTCTCAGCTAGTCATCAATCAAGTGAAAGGGATGTGTGAAGCGAAAGAAGACCGGATGGAGAAGTACCTAAAAAAGGTAAAACAACTTGTCAAAAAATTCAAGGAAGCTAGTTTTGTTCAACTCCTTAGAGAGGAAAATATGAAGGCAGATGCTTTGGCAAAAAATGCCTCATCAGGGGAAGCTAAGGATGAGCTTGATGAAGTCTAATATATGCCAATCATAGATCTTCCAGAGCAACAATAGATAGGAAGAGGGGAAAATTGGATGACTCTAATAGTTATCTACCTCAAGGATGGAAGGTGTCCGGAAGATAAGGATGAGGCTAGGAAGTTGAGGATCAGAGCTTCAAGGTATGTTCTCATAGACGAGGTACTGTATAAGCGAGGTTTCTCTCAACCCTACTTGAGTTGCTTAGCCCCGGATGAATCAAACTATGTACTGAGGGAGATTCATGAAGGGGCATATGGGAATAACTCGGGGGCAAGAGCATTGGTTCATAAGATCATTCGTGTGGGTTATTACTGGCCTATTGTTCAAACAGACGCAAAAGCTTACGTCAAGGTGTGTGACCAATGCCAACGCTTTAGTAATATTCCTAGGCAGCCATCAAAATATCTCACCCCGATGATGGCCCTATGGCCCTTTGCACAATAGGGACTAGATATCTTGGGCCCTTTCCCACTAGGAACAAGGCAAATGAAGTTTTTGGTGGTTGGTATTGATTATTTCACTAAGTGGGTGGAAGCAGAACCCCTAGCAAAGATCACGCAACAGAATATCAAAAACTTCGTCTGGAAGAACATTGTGTGCAGGTTTGGGGTACCCAGGGTGTTGATATCAGACAACGGATGACATTTTAATAATGCACTTTTCAGGGACTTCTGTGAACACTTTGAAATTCAAAATCACTACTCCTCGCCCGCCCACCCTCAAGCAAATGGTCAAGCGAAAGTAGCAAACCGATCCTTGTTGAAAATCATCAAGACTCTACTTTAAGGGGCAAAGGGATTATGGACGGATGAGTTACCAGGGGTTCTTTGGGCATACAGAACGACTGTGAAGACCCCCACAGGGGAAACTCCTTTTAAACTAGCCTATGGAAGTGAGGCAGTGGCAGAAGTGCACATGGCCAGTCACAGGGTGATGAAGTATCAAGACAAGGATAACAAAGAGCAGCTGTGCCTTAACCTTGATCTTATAGACGAGGTAAGAATTGAGCGGAGAAAAGGACAACAAGGTATAAAAGCCTCATGTCTAAACAATACGATGCAATGGTGAAACCTAGAAGATTTAACATAGGGGACCTCATCCTAAAAAGGATATCTCTGGCAACCAGGAACCTAACTCATGGTAAATTAGGACCTAATTAGGAAGGACCCTACAAGGTTATCAATTGCAAAAGACAAGGGTCATATTACTTAGAAGCTTTGGACGGGAGAAAGTTGGAGCATCCATGGAATGTTAAGCACCTAAGAAGGAATTATCAGTAAATATCAGCCTAGACGAGCATTGTTTTGGACGAGCCTCATCACCCAGGATGAACCAAAGTTTTTTTTGATCCCTATTGCATGTGTTAGTATTATATGTTATGTTTTAACTCTTAAAGGGTATATTAGTCTTAAATTCACTATGGACGAAGTCATGAACTTCAATGTTTGTATAAATAAGGCACTAGCTCCTAAAGCATGTGCCATACTTGTGGATGATGTTTATATTATGAGTATAGTGATTTTCAAATACATGTGATATAGAAATTCTCCATAGCTTCACTCACAAAAAGTCTGTAGACGAGCAAAAATCTTTGGACGAAGAGATGTAACGTTCTATAAGCTTTTCTCAAAATAAGGACAAAAGCAAAGAAAAACAAGGCATGTTCGTCCAAACAATAGGCAAGGCGAAGCCTAAAATGTGTTAGTCCAGCCATGGACGAGGAAATGCACATAAAAGTATAAAGTCCATAGAACAGGACGCCGACTAAAACAGTACAAAATTTGGACAAGTAAAAAGTTGGGCCTTTTATGGATGAAATGTAAAACCAGCTACCAAGTCTAAGGACGAATGAAGCTAGAGAACCCATTGCCATTCCCAAAAGATGAGTTATACTTGCAAAATTCAAGAATGGTAAAAATATTAAACATGAAGGAACTCTTGTCATGGATGAGCCAGAGTTAAAACCAATATTATGGATGTAAAAAGAAATTTTCGTCTATACATGTTTAATCACAAGTGAAAATAATGAAAATAAAGCATTCATTCATTGAGTTTAAAAAGGGTAGACGACCACCGTCCAAAATCCCTTATAAAATAGCAAAGGCCTAAGCAATTGTTTGAAAGCTCGTCCTAAGTTACATAGACGAGTGAATTGTACTTACATAATTTTACATGGTCCAAAACAGTGACCTCATAAATAATAACAATAATTAAACAACAAACATAGACTAAAACTAAAACTAAGTCACAGAGGGGGATCATTTTTAACGTCTTAAGCAGGTTGGGTAGTGGCGTCGTCTTCAATATTGAGGTCCTTAGAGCTAGTCTGAATGAGAGAGCTTGTAGTAGCAGCAAGGTTAAGCTTGATGGAGCTAAAATCAACTTCAGGGAAGTTTTCTATAGCGTCCATACGAAAATCCTCAAAACTTGCTACATAATTGGTGTCCAGAAAATCAGTGAACTGTTTGGATGCTCTAAACTCGGTTACTGCATCTTCTTTTGCTTTGGTGAGGAGGATGCTCAGCTCGTCATTTCTCTTTTGAAGATGGTCAAGACGAGTATCCTTCTCAACCATGTTAGCTCTCAGCTCTTCAACCAAAATTTTCAACTCCTTGGCCTCGTCGCTAGCTTTGGTTGCCACCTCAACCCAACCCTTACAGTCATCCTTAACTTCTTGAATCCTCTTCTCAAGCAGGACCCCGTCTTGTCTATCTCTGTGGCCTGCCTGGACACAGTTATGAACTTTGACATGGCCTGCACAAATGGTTAGAGAATTGTTAGAATATGAATACATATCACTAAATCAAGACGTGGTGAAAAAGTTTACCTTAAATAGATCATGATCACCAGAGTGCTCAAATTCCTTCAAGGACATATCATAGCACGCAGCCACATCCTCACCAGTAACTACCTTCTCGAACCTCTCCCAAGCTAAGTCTTCATTCTCTAAAGGTTCATGGGAACCTTTTGAGGAACTTGGGACGAGGTGGGAGCAGTGGTCTTGGCAGTGGTAATGTCCATAGGGATGGACGAATCAACATCGACGATTTGGATGGACGGCTGGGGGGAAGGAGGGTTAGGCCTAACGATCTCAGGCCTTGACAGTCCATGGTTTGCCTTCTTCCCATGGCGACTGGGAAGGTTGCCCAAGGCCAACGTCTTGGACAAAGCTTTCCACTTGTCTCCAGTGGAAGGAAGAGGCTCAGATTGAACCTTAGGCCTGTTAGCCCCGTCCACAACTTCCTTCGCTTTATTTTCTTTCATGGTCACCATTCCTAAAAAAAAAATGTTAAGTGTTAGGGGAGGGGTGTAAGCCAAATAATACTAATAAAAATTCCTAAGTATAAAAAGACTTACTTCTCCGAACCGTGAGCTCATGAGCAAGGGCCTTAACGGACGGTTTTGGGCCAAGTCCCCACACGAAAAGTCGTTGAAGGGTCACCAATGAATGAAAATCCCTATTAACGTGTAAACGAGCCCTGTGGACGCAGTCACGGTGGAATTTGCTCAAAGAGGGTCGTCCAACAGCTGTAAAAAAAAAAGAGAGAGAGAAAAGAGAAAAAAGAGTGCGTTAGACAATTATAGGAAAAAATAAAGAATAACAAAAATGCACATAACACAGCATTACCTTCAGGACGAAGGTCCCCTAACTCCCCAGTATAGGGGGCAAACGTATCCTTGCCTACCTCAACAGGGTTTCTTGCCCAGAAACTAGAGACGAAGAAGAACTTCGTCTTCCAGTGTCTGTTAGAAGAAACAAGAGACTTTATTAACCTACACTCATTACCCCAGGCCGTGAATTGGTAAAAGCCAAGGAATTGGCTAATTTATGACGGTTTGTAGCAAAAGAGGAATTCGTCCACAGTAAAAGGACGATCCCCTCCAAACACTTCCCTCCACAAAACTTGCATGGAAACAACCAACTTCCATGCGTTAGGATTAAATTGACACACACCTAAACCTAGTCTAATAAGCAATTCCCTGGCAAAGGCATTAAGGGGTAACCTAAGTCCCCTTAGAAGGTAAGCCTCATAGATACCTATTCCTAAATGTGGGTTACAACACCACTCCCCACGGACGGCCAACCTAGGGTTATGGTCATCCGGGATATGGTACCATCCCTTAAGTAAATCTAGCCTCCTACCATCAGTCTTGGACGGGATACCTACAGCACAACTATACACAGTTTCTACTTCATCTGGAGAAGACAAAGGAATACTCATCGAGGTGCCAACCCCAAAAGCTGCCCTCGTTCTAAGCTGTTCCTGAAGAACCTCAAGAGGAACCCCAGGAACACCAAAGGTGTATTCCTCGTCCGTGGAGCTATTACTACTACTGCTATTGCTAGAGCCACTATAACTAGAAGTATCATGGTACTCGTCTTTAGCCTTATCTATACTATTGCTAGACGAGGAGACAACAATAGGAATTTTTGAAATTCGAAGGAAAACCTAAGAATGAGGACGAGGAAAGTACCTGGCTCTAGACGGAGGAGAACTAAGGACGAGAAAACACTTCTAAGACGAGGCGCTAAGACGAAGAGTGTCACAAAAAATCTCGAGAATGTGAGGGGTAGGGGGGAAATTCAACTATTTATAGACAACCAAGCTTAGCATACGAAGCGACATGACCAACCAAGATAGGCCATGTGGCACCTATCTTAAGAGACGAAAAGCTATAATTAAGACGCGCAAAATTGGACTGCGTGCACCACAAAAAAAAATTGAATGAAAAATGAAAAAATGATGAAATAGAAAATGAAGAATAAAGGGAGTACGTTCTTAAGATGACAACTCAATGACAAAGGGCTAACTGATGAGGGGATAAGTGTGGCTCATCCATGGACGAGCATCCATGAAATTCAAATTCGTCCTTGAGTAGTCATTCGTCAAATTCGAGGCACCATGGTAACTAAGCCTACCAACCCATTATCATCTAGGATTCTGAGTGGAGGTCGTCCATAGAAGATCGTCTAGACATGGACGACCCTTAGCGCAAAGATCGTCTACACGAATTTATGAGCCGAACCACATGGATTGTAACCTCCTGCCAAAGTGTTTAACTCCCCAAAGCAGTTATGAAAGATGAGGGAAAATGCTGTAACTTCTATAACAGTTATAAGGAGTTAGATGAAACCAACTCACCTCCACAAATGTGGGAGAAGTTACAAGACAAATAACCGCTTCCATAGCACTATAAAAACACTCATCTCCAACAAATAAAGGGAGGTTCTCCATTTTATAGATTCTCAGAAATTTATATTCCAGATTTTGAAGAGAGAAACTAACTTCATCATCGGAGGATTTTTGACTGGTCAATCCCGGTCTCCTTTGATTGTTGTTATCTTTTTCAGGCCTAGTAGATCATTGAAGCCTGAAGCGTTCAGCCTACTGATTGATCGTGCATCATCACCTTCGATTCCTCAATCGCAATGATCTTGGCATGAAATCTCTTGGGTAGAGATCTAAGCACCTTTCTAACAATCTTGGATTTGGGAATGGTTTCCCCAAGATTAAAAGCTGAGTTCACTATGTCCTTGAGCTTGGCATAGAACACATCGAACAACTTATCCTCATCCATCTTGATCTCTTTGAAGCTTGTAGTGAGCCTCAGAAGCTTCGAGTCCTTGACAGCCTTGGTTCCCTCATAGGTTTTCTGGAGAATGTTTCATGCTTCCTTCACAATTTTAGTGAAGGATATCTTCTTGAATTCCTCATTTGTGACCGCACTGAATAAAGAATTCAATGCCCTGCTGTTGAAGTTTGCCGCCTTGATCTTAGCATTATCCCAATCGGCTGGCGCTTCCTTCGGCTTGGTCTAGCCTATCTCCACAGCTTGCCACACTTTCTCATCTAAAGACTGCAAGAAAGCTTTCATGCGTACTTTCCAGTATGCATAGTTAGTGCCATTAAATAAAGGAGGTATAATTAGAGACTGTCCTCTATCCATGACAAAGAGGGGTCAATGGATCACACAGCAAAGATTAAAATCTAAACAGAATGTGTCTACTCTAATACCACTTGATAGGCCAAGAATGTATTGACTCCTTGTGATAAATTAACCAATTAATTTAGCCAAGTGAATTAATTAAATTAATTAACATGGAAATCACGTGGCAGCACAAACAAATCACCAAATAACTAAATATGCAGCAGAAATTAAATGACACGGTGATTTGTTTACGAATGGAGAAAACCAACAAGGCCAAAACCCCACCAGATGATTTTAAGGTCACCACTCCTGAGAATTCACTATTATCACAACAAGCAGTTACAAGTAAAGGAATCACAGTACCTTTTACCAACCTACAGTTGAACCCTTACCCCAATACCCAATTAGACTTGTTCGATAGTGACAATCTCTCCTTTTAATGCACGACTCCCAGTACGTGACTAACCACCAATAGATGCGCGGATCCCAATACGCGACTTAATCACCAACTTAAGAAGGACGTTGGCTACAAAGTTTTTTAGTTCATCACATGATAAAGATTACGAAACTCCTTGGTCACAAAATCGAATGGCATACACACCCAGCAGCTTCTTCAAGAGAAAGATGAACTAGTGCAAATTTTGTCTCCGGTCATAATTTGCATGAACAAAACTTTGCTTCACACTTACACAACCTTTGACGGCCTTTAAAATAATCCTTATATATGTTTAAGGTTGTAAGAAAAGATAGCCTAAACATGTACTCTTGGATTGGAGTAAAATCAGCTCTAAAAAACTGAATTTCATAAACCTCGACAGATACCCTATCTATCGAGCAGCTGTTAAGCGTCGGGCTGAAACAGCTTCTTAAGCCTCGATAGATACTAGCTGTCGAGTTTTAAAATCCAGCACTTCTTCACTTGATTCTTAGGTAAACTTGCATGGCTTTTACACTTGAACTTGAAACCTTGTTCCTCGAAGCATTAAACACATCCTAGATCTACCCAATTACAAGTAAAGTGCATTTTGTCAAATGATTAGCCAATTACATAAAATATTGACATATGTTCCTAACATGATTCACATATGTCCTAACACTAGATGTGAGCAAAAAGGAAAAGATGCAAGTAAGAAGACGCAAGCCCCAAAGATGCCAATGTTCAGTAGATTAGAGGCCTAGCCTACTCAAGTGTTTATGTCCTTCTATCTTCCTCTTTAAGCCTTTTCTCCAGAGCATGTATTAGGATTCCCCCTCTCCATGTACCCTTTATTTTTCCTGCTCTTTGCTAGGCTGCGTTCCCTGGGTACGGTAATGTCTATTTTACATTTCCTGTACCTTGCTTGGCCATTCCCTTGGAATGTTGGCAATGTTTGTTTTACTTTCCTGATCTATGTGATAGCATTGTGCATGATGTATGTATATCTATATCTGCTTTTTTATGGGTGATTGTGCACTTTGTATGATGGACTCTCGTGGCTATGTGAGTGACCATCTCTAGTCATAAAAGAGGTCTTGACCTTATAGTGTGGGTAAGTGCTTAAGATGATTGTTGTAGATTCATATTCATGCTATATTGTGTGCACCATCATCACGATGCAATTGTCCCCATCCATTTCCCTGTGTATATGATACGCATCAACATGCTTGATGCTTTGAAAAGCTTCAACTCGTCACAGTACGAGCATGTCGATAAGCGCCATATACATAGACGCAAAACCCTGCTGGTGCGCCATAGTGCACCAAACATGAAACTCTGCTAGATTTTCGCTGTGAAAATAGGGCATCCTCATTGCTGTATTCTTACGTCGTAAGCTTGGTAAGAATAGTGTTTTATGTACTATGATGCATCTGGGGCGAAGCGCTTCTAGATTTTTGACACAAAATTGAGGCGAAATACTGCTGGATTTTTGCCGTGGAAATTGGAAAACAATTCCAAACACACTTGGAAAGCATCGATTAAGACCACACCCATTCCAAAGCCAAACCTTAAAGCCCAATACATTTAAAGCCCCGAAAGCTAATGCCAATAGCTTGTTTTCAACTACCAATGTCCTTAAATTATGATTTTATCAAAATAAAGGACTGTCTACAGATAGGCGTTGTGGGGTGCATAACACCTTCCCCATATGTAACTAGACTTCTGAACTCAAGAATCAAGATTTTTTACCCATCTGCATTAGATTAGGAAAAACAACCTTTTTCTTAGCCTGAAATTGGTAATAAAATCAAACAGAGTTAAGTGACCAATCACACCTTAAAAAAATCCAATTATTGGTGGCGACATCACTTACCCTTGGTAATTTCCTTAAAATCGACTCAGATTCCAGTCACACACTTGAGGTGTAACACACCTCCATACCATCATACTCTCGCACCAAGACCGAGTAGGCGTGAGAGCGTCGCCACGATGGATGGTCGAGCAACCACGAAGCGTCGACAACAACAAAACCTAAGCATTTACATGTCCAAAAACATATTAAAATAGAAGATCAAAGGAAAATGACAAAATGTTAAAAGTTTGAAAAACTTACCGATCCAGTCCATGCACCCTCTGAAAGATGATCTTGTGGCCTATATGTCAATGGAGGGGACTCATTCAGCCTCACTGCTCCATTCCAACATGTGATGTTGAAGGCATCACTAGAGAGCACATGGGAAGTTTTCTTGGACTTGGGTGCCATGGAGAAAATGAGAGAGCTTGGAGAGGAAGGGAGTTTCGGATGAGAGAATGTGAGAGAAGAGATCAAATGGTAAGGAAATGAGAAAGAGGTAGGGAGTTTTGTAGAGAGAAAAGATGGAAGTTGGAGAGAATGTGAACAGATGAGGGAGATGAAGAGAATAAAAAGAAAAAAAAAAAAAAGTTGGTAACCGTTGGAATAATTTTAAGAGGTTGGAATGTGCTGGTGGCTAAACTACTTGCAGTTTAGGCCCCCTACTAAACTACGTGTAGTTTAGTAAAAAAAAAAAAAAATTCAAATATCCCCAGTGGATTCTCAAAAGGTAGGAAGTGAAAAAGAAAATTCAAGAATGCACCAAAATGACAGAAATACCCTCAGTTGGGTAAAGGACACAAAGACCCTCAAAGCATCCCCAATGGATTAAAAGCATCAAAAGCATCCTTTAGTAGATCAGAAGTCACCATGGAAACTCCCCTGTGAGTTCAGAACATCAACCATATCCCCAGTAAAGTACAATATCATGGAAGGACTCCCCGTGGGTCCAAGGCATAAAAGTAACCCCTTTGTGAGTTGTGAAGAAAAAACTTCCCTTTGGAGCTGACAAAACCCCCTCGTGGGTAGAATCAACACAAGCTCTCCAGTGAGCCGTAAAGAAGAAGAAGAATCTTCACCAGTGGGCCACACACTATCAAGGACTTCCTTGTGGGTCATAATCACTAACACACTTCTTAGCAAGTTACCGTCCCCAGTGAACTACATACCAAGAAGACTTCCCCGTGAGTCACCAACACATTTTTTTGGAAGATCATACTCCCTAGTGAATCTTTCATCATCCCTAATGGATTCTTCACCCAAGACTCCCTCGTGGGTCGAAACTACAAGGCCACTAATGCATATATCCTACGGGAATTAAATATGCAGGCAAGGGCCACATACCAGTCAAACAAGTCAGAATATAGAATTTGTGCACATATCCCAAGGGAATTGAACATGCAAGCACATTAGACGAGGTAGAGATAGAGAGAGACCAAGGTCACCCTGAGGCAAGTATTATCTAAAGGCATAAGCCACCCGAAGAAGTTTGAGGCAAGGGTCCCAAATGGACACCATAGATATATATATATATATATATTTATATATATATATATATATATTTATATATATCCTTTTAAGTTTGTAAGAGCACCTTATTTGTTTTTCTTTTTAAGTGACCCTAGGATAGTGAGTCACTCGCCATTTGCTTACGATTGGCAAAACAGGTTCTAGGATAGCGAACCGTCATTTCTCGTTTCTTGAGCAACAAGAGTGGGAATTCAGACATATGAATCCAACGCGACTCTGTGGAGTTGCACCCCGCCCCATGTATACGTGTAATGTGTCATGTGCGTGGGTTGGGCCCGAGCCGTATGTTGAAAAAAAATGTTTTGTCCCTTATTCTTTTGATTCTGTTAGCAAAGCTCACGAATCAAAAGAGGGGCATCTGTAGATACCACATTTTGTAGCCCTTATGACTCGGGCTCTCGTTTCCCAATGATGCCGAAATTCTAAGGTCCAAGATTGATTTAGGGCCCGATCAGATTACATATTGACTTGAGAGATGTTAAAATGGAAAATATAATTTTTTATGAGCAAATAAGTCTTTTTTTGGGGCAAGGACCTGCGTACTCAAGTTTGATTCATGTGCACGTAAGCACGAACCTGAGCATGTAGCTAAGGTTTTAGAAACCTATGAAAGGAAAGTTTTTTGCATTAAAGATTGAGGTTTGGAATGAATCCCACATCGACTGGGAGCCGTTCTAAACCCCCATTTTTCAACTATATAAAGCCTTACATGGTATATTTCAAAAACACACTGAAAAACCTAAGGGAAAACCTAAGATTTACTAAAAATAGTGAATCAAAGTGGGAGTTTTTCATAAAACACCCTCAAGTCAATTTTATTTTGATTGGGACCTTTTCTGGTCTTGATCTTCGAGTTTTGAAGTTTACTAATCGTTTTTGTTTGGTTTTGAATAGATTTGATTGAGGGGAGTAATCAAAATCAAGCTAAAGAGCTCTTTGTTTCAAGGTATATGTTTTAACCCTTATTCCTTTCATTTCTGCTTTAATCTTGTTTTCAATCTTGTTTCTTTGCTTTATTTGTGATTAGATATGATTTTTTAGCCTAGGGTTTAGTATTTTTTGTGTTTAAAAGCATGTTAGGTTGCTAGATAAAGTTCTGCTTTATTTGTGTTCTTGTTTTCTGGGTTAGGGTTTTTTAGGGTATGTTTATGTGTGCATGCTTTCTGCATGCGTACGCAGGCTCGAAGTATGCGCGCGCATGCTTCCTGCATGCTTACATACAACTGGCTTGCATACGCAAGCCTATGTATGTGTACACATACTTGCGCCCAGAAACCCTAATCTAAGTTTTCTGGTTCTGTTTCTTCTTTTCTTTTACATCATATGCCTCTATTTTGTTCCTTTTTATGCTTTTTAAGTATCTGGTCCTTTGTTTAATTGTTTGTTTGCCTTTAACATGCTAGATTAGGAATTTCCTCATACTTCTTGCTTTAATACCATGAACATGCATTCACATGTCCATTCATTGATGCATAGGTGCTGAGATGCAGTGAGGTAAGTAAGGTAAGTCATGCATTCACATGAACATGCATTTGTTTGTTATAAAAGATTTAGCTTCCTTTGATGAACATGTATATGCAAGTCTATATGCCATTCTTTGAATGATAACATGATTTGTTTGCTGCCCATGTTTCTGCCTTAATATATACTTGTTCTTGCCTTGGATGTAATGTGATGAGAAGCATGATAGATGTATGTTAGGGTTATGGGACATTTGATGCCATGTTGATTGTTAGATGCATGTTACTATGTGTGTGTGTGTGTGTGTGTGTGTGTGTGTGTGTATAGGATACAATGTTGAACATTCTTTTAATGAGATTAAGACATAAGACACAATGACTGGAAGCCGACCCACGGATTGGATGGGATTAGGTGCCTAACACCTTCCCATCCCTATACCTAAACTTCGAACCCATACTCTGGTAGTAAGATCGGTCCTTCCACGTAAGGGCACTATATTCATGGTTCCTAGACCATAAAACTAGGTGGTAACTCCTTTGTTTCTCCACACTCCCCAACACCACATGTTGCACCCACACTTACTAGTCACTTGTTCTGCAAATTAAGTCACCAATCGCAAGACCAAGTCCCCTTGACCACTTCAAGGCCTCTTGAAAATTTTGGAATTGCTTCAATGGAATTTCTGTGTGTATGGTTTAAATCACCTCACAAAAGATCTGGAAATTGAGAAGGGAGAAGGTATAGAGAGAACAAATGGGTTTTTGCTCTAGGGTAAAGGGATGGTCTCTAACTCTTCAATATGGGAATTATTATGGTATTTTAGTGGGTAATGTGAGATATATATGAGGGGTAATTGGATCGAAACTATAGGAGGGAAAGCAAAAACTTTCTCTTAAGTTGGGAAATTCAGTCGACCATCCATATTACTCAAGAATTTATTTCTAGCGAATCTCCAAATATGTCTAATCACGCACTGGCTTTCGATTTTGAATTCCTAAAGAAACACATAAAGTAAGATAAAGTATTCTTCCGTGAAGATAGTTTCATACACAAAGAAAACCAATTAAGAACCTCAAAGGTGCCCGTCATGTAGGAACTAAAATGCCAAGAGTAGAAATTTCTATAGAAAAAAAAAATCATATTACAGTTGACCGAACTGCTTGAGTTCTAAACTACATCACAATCACAAATTTTGACTAGTATGGCCATAGTTGTGTTGATCTTTGTTTTTTGTGGTAGGTTTGACCATAATCTTAAATAGCGAATATAATTCCAAAAGAATGTTGGATGCAATCAGACAGTATCGTTGTTGCCACATTCAACTGGCAGACACTCCATGGCATTTTTTTTATAAAGTCTTTTTGCATCTTTTGTTGACATCCGCTTAACTTCAACTATATATCTGCGGCCTTTCTTTGATTAACACATTTTTCTTCTTCCATACTAGCTGGAGAATAGTGGTGCCTAACATATATATGTCATTGACTGGAGCTCCACACTGGTCAAAATAATCACAAAATTTTCAAAAAAAATAAAAATAAAATAAACAGTAGAAAAGTGGCTGATAAGTATAAACAGATGATATAAAATCGCACATAAGATCAATACAACTATCGAGTCATCAATACAATTGTGTTTAAATTTAGTTGGGAGGCTTAATGTGCTGGCGTCTAAAGTACTGTCCTTCATTTTTATCCGGCCAACCTCAAATATGAGTTTATATCAAATGTGAATTGAGAACTTGATCCAACTCTTAAGAAAGTTCAAACAAAAAGTACACTCATCTATTTATATCTAAAAGTTGAAGCGTAGCATTTATGGTTGCTACACTTCTGTTGAGCCATATCAGCAACCACATCATCTACCTATTTCCAACCATTGCTCTCCACTATTTCAAACCATAATGTCCCTTTTACCTTTTCATCTCTCCACTACTCTCAACCTTAATGTCATCTTCCTCTTCCTTTTATTTTGGCTCTTCTTATCCCCATTCTATTACTATAAATATGTGATTCTTTCTCCCATTCTATACATATTTTCCCACATGAAAAATGTTATTACTTTCTCTCTCTCTCTTTCATGTTTTATATTTGTGTGAAATTTTTTTTTTTTGTATCTCTACTTAAGATTGATGAATTTATGTGATCTTTAGAATTCTACTTGGATTGATACAATTTGGTTTAGTGTTTTGAGTTTTTTAGTTATTATCTTTTTTTATTATCTTTTTTCTTTTCTATGATTGTTAAATGTTATCCTATTGCATATAAAGATAGTTTACAAGAATATAATATTATTCTATTATATAGCATGACGTGGATAATTTGGTGTTTGACTCATAACTATATTTTTTATTTTGACTTTTTTTCTTCTCATTTTTTCTTCTATTTATCTCCCATAAAAGGTAATTATTCTCTCTTTCTCTCTCTCTCTCTCTCTCTCTCTCTCTCTCTCTCTCTCTATATATATATATAATTTATTCTTTTTTGCAACTTTACTTTGGGTTGATAAATCATTGTATTTTTTTTATAATACTATTTTGGGTTAATATGATTTGGTTGTGTGTGTGTGTGTGTGTGTGTGTGTTTTAATTTTTAGTTTTCCATCACAAGTCTTCACTCTTCCTCTTATAACTTTTGTTTGATTTTTTTTGACAAAATACTTAGTTTTTTTGTAAGTGAAATTTTGAATTTATATCAAAATAGAATCCTGGCTACGTATTTGAATGTGTCTATCAACTATTTAAACCACCCAAGATAAATATATATAAACAATATTTTTGTTTTAATTTTTCATTGATTTATTATTTAAGTATAACATCAAAATTAAAATAGATAAATATGTAAAGTTAAAACGACCTAAAATGAATTTGTAAAGCCAATATATTTATATATTTAATATTGTTAAAAAAAATTAAAAGTAAAAAATAAATAATAAAAAGAATAATGATGTGGCCAATGATGTGATAGATGAGGAGGCTAAACAGGAGCGTAACAACAATACATGCAATATGAAGGTCTAGTTAAAGGCAATTAAATCTTAATAAGTGAAAGGGTATGTAGTCAAATTTATTTATTTATTTATTTATTTTTTTTTTTTGGGTTAGATCATGCTCTCTCTTGTTGTTGTTGTTGTTGGTTTTTTTTTTTTTTTTTTTTTTTTTTGAGCAAATTCTCTTTACGTTGTTATACAAATTATTTTCTTTCATTTCAATAGGTGAAGTATTCAAATTTAGAAATAAAGTCTACTTTTTTTTTTTCTACATATTATTTTAAATATTAAATTTATAATATAGTATAATTTCCAAGGAATTTTTTAGAAATATGCAGTTCCATCTCATGTATCTATATTAGTAAACAAAAGTCAATCAATAGTTCGAAACAAATCCTACGATACGAAAAATTATGAATATGATAATCTCTTTTAAGAGAATGTAAATTTTGAATAATATATTTGAAATTTAAATAGTTTGGTTGTACAGGAAAAAAATTAAGAAAATATAATATACAATAATATAATTTAGAAAAATATGGACCGCCTAAAAAATGTGATAGATCAAGAATGTAATGATTCCTTGTGATGAATTAACCAATTAATTAACTAAGTTGATTAATTAATCATATTAACATACAATATGCGTGGCAGCACAAACAAATCACCAAATAACTAAATAAGTAGCAGAAATTAAATAGACACGGTGATTTGTTTATGGATGGGGAAAACCAACATGGCAAAAACTTCACCGGGTGATTTTAAGGTCACTACTCCCGAGAATTCACTATTATCATAACAAGCGGTCACAAGTAAAGGAATCCTAGTACCTCATACCAACCTACAGTTGAATCCTTACCCCAATACCCAATTGGACTTGCTCTGTAGAGCCAATATCTCCTTTCAATGCATGACTCCCAATACATGATTTAATTACCAACTTGAGAAAGATGTTGACTACAAAGTTCTTCAATTCATCACACGATGAAGATTAAGAAGCTCCTTGGTCATAAAACCCTACGGTGTACAAACACAGTAGCTTCTTCAAGAAAAAGATGAACTAGGGCAAATTCTATCTTCGATCACAATTGGTATGAACAAGACTTTGCTCTATTCTTGTGCAACCTTTGATGACCCTTAAAATAATCCTTATATATGTTTAGGGTTATGAGAAAAGAAAGCCTAAACACTTACTCACAGATTGGATGAAAATCAGAGCTGAAAATCTGTTTTTCATAAACTTCGATAGATAGCTTATCTATCGAGATAGCTGTCGAGATTTAAAAACTAGCACTTCTTCACTTCTTTCTTGGATAGACTTGCATGGTTTTAACACTTGAACTTGAAACCTTATTCCTTGAAGTATTAAACACATCCTAGATTTACCCAATCACAAGTAAAGTGCGTTTTGTCAAAGGATTAGCCAACTCTAATTTGACATATGTTCCTAACATTAAATCACATATGTCCTAACAAAAGGAATAATATCAACCAAAAAAATCCAAATAATAAAACGATGATATATTTTTTGGGATTGATAAATGAAAAATAATTTTAGAAATTATTTAATTTTTTGAGAGGAAAAATTGTATATTTCACAGAATTTAAAAAAAAAATTATATATTATACCATAACTACAAAATAATTATCAATTCCCACGTATCGCGTGGGTTTGCAAGACTGCGACTAGTCTATTTAATCATCAAAACTATAGGGTTTAGGGCCATTTTAGCCGTATTCAAATTATGTTTTTCTGTAAAGCTATCAAAAGATTAAAAAGTAGCTATTAGCGTGCATGAGGGTGAAAATTTGGGTTTTTTTTTTTTTTTTTTGGGGGGGGGGGATATTATAAATACCTTATTCAGTACTTAAGTAATTTATGAATTTCAAACATTAAGATATATTTGAACTACTAGTAAACTTTTGGCCACTAGGGCAGCTCTTTGGACACCACTATTTAGTGTATTTGGTACATGCAGCGGAAACACTAGATACGTTTTAATAAATAAAACCTCAATTGAGTGTTGCTGCTGTTAGTAGACAGAACATATTTACTATAGAAAGACTATATATAGATAGGCCTTAAATTCTTTCATGATAGAAAGTTTTACTCTTTTGACTACTTCTACTAGTTACATAGACAAAGAAGACCAATTAAGAACCTCAAAAGTTCATAAGGGTGCACCCTGACCAACCAGTCACACCCTCTCTTTTGCCCTTCCAATTTCATCCATAAATATGGCCAAGTTACAGTTGCAAGGAGGCCCAAGGTTGGAGCCCAAGGGAGATTGTTGTGAAATTTTAGATATTTCATTTTAGATTATGGGTAAAGAGAACAAATAGGATTGTTAGAATGCAATAGAGTTTGTCAACGAAAAATATGTTTTCATGTTTTCCTATTGTTTTCGTAATTAAGTAAAATTGTTCAATGCATTTTGAATAGATTTATCACTCTCACACAGTATACTTATGGATTAATAAGAACTAGTCGCTAACCCGTGCAATGCATGGAAAATTTTTGAATGTATTGTTTTACTAATTTCTTCGCAATGCAATTATTGAAATAAAGTTGCAGCATTTTCACAGTGATCAAACATATTCTTTTCTATTTTAGCACTTTTGTTGTATCCAAATAGAGAATAACACTAAATAAATAAATAAACCTATCCCAAAGCCTATAATTCTCGAAGTTAAAAGAGAGTCCTAAATTTTGTTTAATTCCATTAATTGCTTAAGTCAATAAGCACATTGGTATGAATAAAAAAAAATGAATGACGTCCATGTCTATTTAATTATCAACCATGTATCAGTTATAACCATATATATGTTATAGCAATTAAGGTGATTTATAAATTTCAACCAGTTTGTTTTGTAACACCTTTTTTTTATTTGAGATAACAGATAGAATGACTTTTATTCAGAAGTAAAAAAACCATATGCAAAGGTAAAGCTGGGCACACAGCCGAGGCTAGTTTGTTAGCCATACAAATTAGGAAGAAAAAACATACAAGGTGTTTGGAAATTTAGACCCCGGTTGATATAATTAACAAGTTTTAAGTCCATGTTGTTAATTAGATTTATTATGAATAAACCTTGTTAAAAAAAAAAAACATCAATATCATGTCAATATCATGCACAGTGGAAAACTAAATAAGACAAGATATGATAATCAAGGAAAACCAATGAAACAAACTAGTTTCACAGTAAAAAAAACCTGGGGGGAAACTTTCCTGAAAAGTAATTCACTATAGTAATGAAAAGTTTCAGATTTAGTACTAAACCATTTTCCCTAGACTTTACAAACCCCGTAGATGAACTTACAGCGGAAACCTTCTACCGCTTTAGAATCTCTAAACTCTTCAATATATGAACGCCACTCTTTTGCACAAATCCAGTATGTGACTAACCAATGATGCACGACTCCAAGTACGTGACTAACACACCAACTTAAGGAAGATGTTGGCTGCAAAGTTCTTCACTTCATCAACAATGAAGATCAATAAGCACTTGGTTACAAAACCCTAAGGCGCAAAGACACTATAGCTTGTTTTTGAGAGAATAAGGTACTCGGTCACTTTTTGCATGTGTTCTCCTTGTATTCTCACATGTGACGGCCTTTAAAATAAGACTTATATATGTTAGGGTTGTGAGAAAAAAAACCCTACACAAATACATAAGCATAGGTTGAAAATCAGATCTGGAAATCTGAATTTTGTAATTCTTGATAGATACATCTATCAAGCAGCTGTTGAGACCTCGTTAGATAGTATCTATCGAGAGCTGTAGAGACTCATTAAACCTCGATAGATATTATCTATCGAGAGCTGTCGAGAATTTGTCCAGCTTTAAGGAACAGCCCTTCTTCACAGCTTTAATACTTGACTTGAACAACATGTTTCTTGAAGTATTAAACACATTCTAGATCTACCCAATTACAAGTAAAGTGCGTTTTGTCAAAAGATTAGCTAATTACATAAAATATGTCCTTAACACAAGGCTTCCCTCTGAACCAACAAAACAACAAAGACCATTCTGCACCATAATCATGCGTTTTCTTGAGTGGCCAAGAGCATTTGATATGTCACCAGCAACGCTAGAGCTACATCCAAAATGACTTTAGGTTGTGTCTAAACTTTCTCAAAGTATGCTTTGTTTCTTGCATTCCAAATTGCCCAAGTCGTTGTGGACCACATCTCCAGCTCCTTCTTTGATAGTTCCAGCTCTTTCTTTGTTTTGTAACACCTAACTTATTGTAATTAGTAAAAATCTTAACTCAAGAAAATTCAATAGAAAGTAGGAACACATTGATATTAACTTAGTTATTAAAAAAAAAAAGTCGCAAATGATGGCAATAATAAAACAACATTCTACTTAATGAGTTTATAATCAGACATATCTATCGTAGAAGCAAGCATATATGATGTCTCGGAAATAAAATTGACAACCTTCTTCATGGACATATAAGGCCCCCAATTTTTGGGTTTATAGAGACAAATCATTATGATCTTTTGCAATTCAGAATCACTTGGAAGTGATTTTTTTTTTTTTTTGCATTAAATTTAAGAATCATAAAATTATACATAGACAGATTGGATATTGTACTTCCATGCGGATATCTAACAATTTCACTAATACAAATTTGCAAAAAAACAGTTGGACAAAGTGTTAGCATACAACCACAATTGAATTGAAGGATAGTCAAATTAGCATGTTGTGTCCCAAGAGTCAAGATATCACATAATCACTTGATATCTAAGAATTGTATAAATATTGGACTAATAGATGCATTTGTATCAATCTTTGTCTAAAAAATATAAAGTATCTGGAATATGCAGTAGAAAAATGTAGTAATAATACATTTGAATTCACCAACAATTATCACTTGAATAATAGCATTGACTTTATAGTTTTTATTTATTTATATCATGTACTATATGCATAGATGTCTAAAAATACGGTAGGAGAGTAAATCAAAAATTAAAATGGGATGATGAAGCTCATTTGACAATCCCAACTCTTTTTTACAAATCAAATAGAAACAGAAATTTAAAAGGAAGCAGACATTTAGAAAAAGATCCAAAATCCATTTTTTTGGTGTTGTTTGTGCTATAACTCTCATTGCTGAGTCCACACTTGTGTAATTCGAGTCTGGCAGCTTTTTAATAGCAATTGCGTGATGCTAATCTTGCCTTCTATATCCATCTTTGGGTGTTTAGAACTTTTCTCTATGCCTACACATCAATCATTATTATAAAACTAATACTAATTGTAATTGGTCAAAAATCTAACAACCCAAGACGATTTAACCATATGCCAAAAGAGTAACTTCGATTCCACCCACTAGCAGCTTT
Organism: Lithocarpus polystachyus; assembly: GCA_033629205.1. NCBI lineage: Eukaryota > Viridiplantae > Streptophyta > Magnoliopsida > Fagales > Fagaceae > Lithocarpus > Lithocarpus polystachyus. The sequence continues at coordinate 36,147,414 of CM066172.1, read as the reverse complement.
ACTTTGTTTAACCCAATTGTAGTTTTTTTTTTAATATCCTAGAACTTTTTAAAAACACTGGCTAATCCAATAAGTTTTTCATATAACTTTAACCCAGCATGAGATCAAAACTCTAACAATGCTTGCAAATCAAGAGGCACAAAACCAAAGTCGTTTGAGTTTAATTTATAGAACCAAAATCAGTAAAATTAAATCTCATTACAAACCATTACAGATCAAACAATAACAAAAGTAAATCTCAACACACAGTCCATTACATAACCAAAAAACCAAAATTAAACACACATAATGACCCCTTTCAAAGTGCAATTTACATTTCACAATTACAATTTAAAAATTTTAAGAAATTCTCACCCTAAAGTTAGGCACTAAGTAATCAGAGATGATCATTAAAAAATAAAGCTTCATATGTCACACAACTATAAGCTACTACAAACGTATGTGATTGCAACTAATCACATACTAATGAATTTTGACAATCGCCTCAAGTAGAAGTGAAATCGTAAAAAGATGCTAATACTAATGCTATGTTTGGAAGTTTTGAGAGAGATGAGAGTAGAGGGGAGTAGAGGAAAGAAGAATAGTAGAGAGGAGAATGGTTATCCTCCACCTTGTTTGAATGTTTTTAAAATTAAGTAAGGGGGAGGGGAATAATTAGTCTTTTCATTTGTAATTTTGTTAAAATGGTAAGGGTAAATTTCAGAATTCATTTGGTCAAGCATTTTTATGCTCCACTCTCCCTCCAAATCTCTCCAATTTGGGGGAATTAAAAATGAGGGGTTAGAAGTAGTTCAAACACCTCCAAATCCCTCCAAATCCCTCCCCTTCCTTCCTTAAAAAACATCTAAACAAAGTAATTAAATTACTCTCCCTCCCTCTACTCTACTCCCCCTCCTTCCCCCAACATCCAAACATAGCATAAATGCAATAAGAGAGCAATTAACTAACAACACAAATATACATCAAAATTGGATATCACATCAAATATTCATTTTCAAATTTCTACACTTGCCATTTACATAGTATTTATTAAAAAATACTTAAACCTTGAATTAAGATCCAGTCCGAACCGGATAGAAAATTCCTTTCGGAATAACCTCTGATTGAATCCCTTCTTAATGCCTGCCTCTCATGAATTCCCTCCCAAAGACTAGAGTTGATTAACGGATATTGCTCCAACCTTAGTCACTAGACCTATTCCTATCTATTTTAGCCATTCAAATATTTTAGTTGACTGAAAACAAAGAAATTGTATTTGTAAAGAACCTGTGATTGGCTGCGAGCATCTTCAGAGGGAGATTTCTACGTAGTAGAAGATGAACAGTTTACGGTGAGCCAACACCGTTTCAATCTCTTCTACCAAAAAACAATATTCCTAAACAAAATAAAATCTAACCCAAATACCCAAAATAGAATCAATTCTAACCTAAAGACCTTAGTTCAAACAAAATCTAACCCATATTCAGTTTTTATTACCTTTTGAAAAAAAAAATTTACCAATAGTGGTTTAGGCGATCTACAAAGAAATTGAATGATTTAAATCTATTAACTAAAATATTTAATAAAAATAGATCATAAGTATTTGCATTAAGTGAAAAAAATTATATTATAACATAAAAAATAAAGTATACAAAATGGAAACATAAGAATAGAGTATTTTGGATGACAACCTTTTGTGATCTACTCTCTACATCTTTGCAAAATTGAACCACCAAGTCAAAGTCCTGCAGTGGGACAAAAATAAAACATAAAACCAGGCAGATTTGAAAATCTATGAACTGCTTATTCAGATATACGTAAGACATTTGGACTTTATAAATCATTAGCTTTATATAAGGACATTACCTTCCTTTCATATATACAATCAAAATACATGAACACACCAAGAAATAAGTTTTAATGGGTCTAAACTTTAAACAATGAAAAACCATAAAACAAATCCTTTTTTTTCTCGTTCATCTCCCAATGCGTTGCTGCCAAACGATGCAAACTTCCTCTTTCAAGGTTTGTAAGTTACTAAGAGCTTATCTACAAATTTAAATCTTGGTTTGCCAATTGCATTTAAGAATGCTGACTGTGGCATCTAAGAGTGTGTAGGAAATGTAATCCCTAGAGCCGAAGGATGAATTGTGTTGCCTTGTGAATGATTTTTGAGAAACCTGAAAGCACAATAACTCGTAAGAATAAAATAAATAAAGGGATTTGTTAACAAGCACCGGTACGGTGCTTGTTAAGGTGAAAAAAAAAAAAGTATAAAAGAACACCATTTAGTACTTAAAAAGTTAATAATTTGACATAAAGGTGAATAAAGCCAAAATATTTTGTCAGAAAAAATACAAAAATATTGCTGTTAATGGGCACCTTATGGTTGAAGTCATATGGACTCACCCCTCCATGTGCAAGAGCAATGGCCATGGAGACATATATGAGACATATAACTTTTTATTAAGCAATATCTATCAAGGTTTGCAGCAAATTCAAGAAATTTCATTCAAAATGAAGCAAGAACCATCCAAAATTACAATGAAAGAAATCCATAACTTAGAGATAAATAGCAGTACAAAAATGAGAAACCCTAGTGAATGGGCAGAGATTAACAAAATAAAAATAAAAAGGTAGAGGAAAGTATCAAACCTTGGTGGTGGCATTGATAAACATCAAAGATTGAGGGAGCAGACGACGGCTTGCAACAGCGAGAAAATGAGCAGTGAGCAATATGACAATTTGTATGAATTTCAAGTAATATAATTTATTCAGCAATCTAACAAGAATAAAATAAATAAAGGGATTTGTTAACAAGCACCAGTTCGGTGCTTGTTAAGGTGAAAAAAAAAAAGTATAAAAGAACACCATTTAGTACTTAAAAAGTTAATAATTTGACATAAAGGTGAATAAAGCCAAAATCTTTTGTCAGAAAAAATACAAAAATATTGCTGTTAATGGGCACCTTATGGTTGAAGTCATATGGACTCACCCCTCCATGTGCAAGAGCAATGGCCATGGAGACATATATGAGACATATAACTTTTTATTAAGCAATATCTATCAAGGTTTGCAGCAAATTCAAGAAATTTCATTCAAAATGAAGCAAGAACCATCCAAAATTACAATGAAAGAAATCCATAACTTAGAGATAAATAGCAGTACAAAAAGGAGAAACCCTAGTGAATGGGCAGAGATTAACAAAATAAAAATAAATAGGTGGAGGAAAGTATCAAACCTTGGTGGTGGCATTGATAAACATCAAAGATTGAGGGAGCAGACGACGGCACGCAACAGCGAGAAAATGAGCAGTGAGCAATATGACAATTTGTATGAATTTCAAGTAATATAATTTATTCAGCAATCTAACAACTCTGATTAGCTAAGTTTGATTATACTTTTAGCAATATATAAAAAGTATATCTTATCATTCGGCAATTTTGTAAATTATCAAATAAATTTAAATTGATTGAGAATGGTTTAGAATAATATTATATCATGATGTTATAGTTCATAATATAATATATTCAAATTGATAAGATGTTTACGGTTATTGTAAATTTAATAATATTATAAACAATAAATTTATAAAATTATGAACTATCAGATTTTTCGTAATTTATTCACCAATGAAGGATAATTACCAATCAAAGTGAGATGCTTATCCACAAATTAGCTTTACAATGCCTCAACTCTCCTTTGCACTATTCTTCCTCATTCACTGGGCCAATAATCTCTTCTTTTATTTATTTTCACTATATCAATATTCATGTGTCAAAAGATAAATCAAAGTTCATATAATATCCCAAAACAGTAATAGTGGAACTAAAACAATTCCAAACTTTTTGTTAGACAATAAAAAGGGGTTTAGCTTAACACAAATCAAGCCAAAAAAAGCACTGCAAGTGCCTGCTTCATTCATAGCAAGTACTTGCAGTAGAAAGAACATAAAGGAAACATTTATTAGAAAAAAAATTTACAGCAAAGCTATTGTTCATTCCACAATTGACAAATTATCTACCAAAACCTATAAAGTAATCCACAATTGACAAATTAATTAACAAAGAAAAACTCACAATTCACCAATGTATCTAAAAAGACCCTTAACAACTAATTAAGCTTCCATTTACTTGTGCTTCACTGTTTTTTTCTCCTCAACACCCAAATAGATGCTTAATTAAAATTTTGAGAGATTTTGTTCTTTATTATTTGTATTTGTGAAATAGCGCAATTTGGGTATATTTGGGTTTTGGATTACATGAGGGTGCCTTTACACCATCTTCGTTATTTGTGAGTGCTCATTTGAGTATGTAAACTCTTTAATCTAGTGAATTCACCCTCTACTACTGGTAGACATAGGCTATTGCTAAACCACATAATTCTTCATTCTTATAATTATTTGGTTTGAAGATCTTTCTAAAACCCAAAATATTTACACCATCTTTGTAATGTGTGAGTGCTCCTTTGAGTGTGTAAACTATTTGATCTAGGGAATTCATCCTATATGGTTTAGGCTATTGCTAAACCATATAATTCTTCATAATTATAATTAGTTATGGTGAGGAATTTTCAAAAAAAGACTTCAAATACTTCTCACAATGAGAAACACTCTCAATGTAATCTGACACCATTGGTGGGCTTTGATTGTGGTTTTAGTTTTTCTGATGTGAGACAAACTGCCATTTGTTCCAAAAATTTAAACTTTAAGCTTAAGGTTTATTAAGATGATTGGATGCGTGTCATTTTGTGATAGCTAAGTACGATTTTGTTAATGTTTGCTTGAGATCAATGGTTTATTAACATGATTGCATGCGTGTCAAATATGCAGCCATTGTTAAATGTGGATCCTAGACTCAAGGATGCTGCATAATTGAGGTGGCAACCAGATTATCGATCCACGCCGATGTGGGGAAGGCCCACCGCTGGTTAGGTACGTAGTTGTACTAAACTTCGGACAATTGGAAATGGTTTCTTTTTCTATCTGTGGGGTTCTTTATTCATATTATTTGTAAATAGATGTTGATTATGTTTAGTCATTGTATGTTCATGACTTTCATTTTCTCTTTTGATTTGGGCAAAATTTTAATTAATCCAAATTAAAATTTTGCATAGGTTTAATTTAGCATGAATGAGCAGAGAGAAAATATGGTTGAAAACTTATGGTGGGAAACATTTCTCTATATAAATGGAGTAGTGATTGGTGATGAAAACAAAGTAGTGATTGGTGGGAAGTTAATCTATTTATATATGGATGTTGGTTATCTAAGATAAGAAGTTTAATAAAATGGGAAATTTATTGCAAAATGGGTAACCAAACTAGATGAATTAATATTGCCTTATTTATATATTTTCTATTCTTTTGGATAAACATTGAAAACTTAAAAGAGGTTCGACATCATTGTTATTTGTAGGTTATAGTTGAATTAGATTTGCACGGACATAAAAGAAAATTAATTTAGAATACATGATTACTACCACATCACTTCATTTTGAGTGGTCATAGGAAGTATCAAATGAGAGAAGCATACTGTTTTTGTATATGATCTGTGTGAGAGAAGCATATTGCTTGTGTATACGATCTGTGTGATAGTGTCCACAGAAAATTTATGGGACAATATCCCAATTTCGATTGATTGATCTCATGTGCATGATTTATACTATTCTTTGTATGTCAACCTGCTTTATTTGTCAACTTGCACTAGAAAATATATCATCAAGATTTAAATGAGCCCTTATTATTCTCTAATTTTCATAAACTTAAACAATGATTTTTTCAAGTAAGTAATATATATATATATATATATATATATATATAATGAGAAGCTTTATACTAGCCTTGATGCTAGTAAAACTACTGTTCTTAATGTTTTGGTTCTTTCATAGTTTATTGAACATACTTCAAATAAGTAGGGTGGCTATTTTGGCTTGGTTGATTAATTAGGATGCAAGTTGATTAGAGAAGCTTATAGGTGGTTAGCACCTATGCAAAAAAACACCTAGTTCTCTCAAATAGCACTCAAGGCTACATATTTCATTAACTTCAAAACTTACTGATTACAACGGAAGGTTAAATGCCTATTTATACATGCTGTCTCACAGTGCGGCCAAAAAATCAACCTGATCTAATCTTATCTACTATTGAACTAGACCAAATAACCACTGAACATCCTAACTAACATATTACAAAAAGTTCTCAATGTTTACTGCTCTTTAGCAACCCTTAGCCTATTGTTTCTTGCATATTATTATTATGTAGTATTTTTATAGTTATTTTGTGTGCACTATCCTAACACAATGCTCCTTCGTGTGCATGTACTGCCAGGCACACTAAAGTGCTGGCGCCGATCTTGTTCGTTACCCTAAGGTGGGCTAGACCTACAAATCACCCAATACATAACTGAGGTGGGTTTGGAAGGATTATTTAAGGTTCCAGAATTGGAAGTTGATCACGCGTTGATCACTGCATTGGTCGAGCGTTGACGTTTGGAGATGCACACATTCCACTTACCTCATTGAGAAATGGGCATCACCTTACAAGATATTGAGGTGATGCTGGGGGTTTCCGTTGATGGGTTGCTCGTGGTTAGGAAGACAAAGTTGAATTGGAAGGAGTTGTGCACTGAGTTACTGGGTCATCAACCTCTAGGCCTGATACCACATCCCAATGAAAACAAGTCTATCTTTGCTAGGACGAGGACAAGAGTCAGCTGGCTTGAGGCACGGTTTAGAGGTCCCTTAGTTGCAGATACTACTGATGCTGTAGTACAACAACATGCCCACTATCACATACTAGTTTGGTTAGGGTCCATACTATTTATGGACAAGTCGACAGACCGGGTCTCGATGATGCCTCTACAGTTCTTGAACCCAATCAGTGATGTGAAGAAGTATAGTTGTGGTAATGCAACATTAGCCTGTCTGTACAGGCACCTATGTAAGGCATTGAAAAAGAAGGCAATGCAGATTGGAGGAGCAGTGATGTTGGTGCAATTATGGGCGTATTTGAGGTTCCCACTGATATGCCCTATTACAAGGCCGCCACAACAGCTAATGCAGGCAAGTCCCCTCGCCAATACGTACATTCTTTTTTTTTTTTTTTTTCCAAAATTTAGTTTAAGCATCTGTTAGTGAAAAGCATAATTTAGTTATTTCACTTCAATTTTTTTCTTGTTTGCATTCCCCATTAGCCAAATGTAGAGAAAAACATGTAAAAATAGTTTTGCTTCATTCTGCAACAACATTGCAAACATAGATGTTTGTCGTAGAAAAAGAAAACTATTGAATCTGATCTATGAAATTTATCCTCCCAATAAAATTCAAGATTTAGAAAGAACACTGCAAATTTAAAAACATGAAAATTGGTAAAAATCAACAGTGCAAGAATAGAATTATAATGTTGGCCATGTTCACCTTCTTTTCATTGTCTATCAATTTGGTTTAAGGCTCTATGCCACACGAATTCTAACAGCTTCTTTGCACAATGATGAAAGTGAATAAATTAGTGGCATAAGTATTAGGCTGGTCAATAAATTACAAGAATTCCATGTGCTATCAGACCACTGTTTCTTCGTACCAAGTCTAGTCATGTCAAACACATTCGACAAATCACATGCGCCAACAGACGTCACTGTTTAGCCAAGTCATGTTTGCAGTTATGTATGTACTATTCAACAGCTTGGCACTGCACATCATTAATTATGCAAACTTTGGCGTTGCACATCATTAGCCTGTTATTGTTGCATTAACTCTACTCATATCAAATACATTCAAATATTTCATCAGCCTGACATTACCACATCCTACAGTTACCCATACAAAACTCCTATATATAGTCCTATATGCATGACATCTAGATATACCATAATAAAAAGTCACATTTTGCAATGTCAATGTGCAATTGGCTACTACCTCATTTTCTAGATAACTATAGGAGGGAGAGAGATTCCGATGAGGGAATACTATGCTGAACTGAGGCGGGAGTAGGACTTCCACATTAACGAGTCCAATGCTCTGCACAATGATCTCGTGCTACTCAAAGTACCTCTGGTGGATCGTATCTTGCTGATAATGCCAAGGCAAAACATGGACCAATGTCGGAATGTAGTGGCAAAAATATGAAAGGAGAACAATCTGATGTTACTCCGTAGGTGCAGATATCACATGCTACAGCTTGTAGAAGAGCTGGCTGCCGCAACCAACAAGCAACTCACACTAGCGGAACATAATAATGTCCTTAACTACGAGGACTACCTATCAGAATGAATACCTATGTAAGGCATCACCTAGCTGGGTTCTATGTGGTGTATGTATTATGTTTAGGATTAAGTTAATAATGTTAGTGTTGTTGGTGTTCAATATGTAATGTATGCATATTGATGGCATCATGTGTAAGAATATTTAAGTTTTCTATGTTATGCGTATAATAAATTGATTTGATATGCAGTACATGCATATTGAAAAACATCCTGTGTGAGAATATTTAAGTTTTCTGTGTTATGCGTATAACAAATTGTCTACCTCTTCGCCCTTAGTAGTCATTCAAGATTACAAATAGCATGCATGCTTGTACTGATAATAATAAGGTTTACATTGTCCCATGAAAGAAAACATTGTTTTCTACATTGTACGAACACAACAACAGTAACACACATACATCTAAAACATAGTTAAGGAAAAATAGTTATACAACAAAGTCCAATTAGACCATTACACAATTACTCTTCATCTGACATCTCCACGTCTGACTGATAAATGTCTGCTGCAAGAAGTGATTGCATGTATCATATTTGCTCGTACAACTTACACTCCACTAATTCTTGAATCTCGACTTGGGTCTAATATCGATTAAGACGTATCTTTATTCGATTATTTTCTTTTCTTATGCGGTTCAATGCTTTACAAAGTTCGTCTATCGTCTCTTGGCATCTGCGATGCAAGTCACCGAGGCACTGGCAACTTATAACTGACCAACTCATCATAAAACATTTCATATTCACAGAGTAACCAAGCCCACTCTTGCCTTATGGTATTCTGAACCCGTGCACTATTTCGCAGATTGGGATCAATTAGATAGCTGAACTTATCTTCCAATATCTAGCAACGACCCATCATGGTGAACACATCGTGAGGACTGTAGATTAAAGGGCTGCCAGAACCAGACATTGACGCTGAATACAATAACATCAAATGATCGAGTTAACAGTGTGCATCAACTGTTGGTAAATAATATATAGCTGCATAAGATGGTACGCGACAAAGATATTCATAAATTTATGTACTATTACATGCTAGAAATTAAATGCTAACACTTACATGTGACCATAACATAAATATATGAATAATCGTACCCTGGTGCATAATGTATAGCACTGTGTTAATTAAAGATGATGCTCTGTTCAAGTACATTGCAACTACTGCACACATGTTGAAATATCACTGTAACATTGGGAACATGGATAATCCTATTCATATATTTCTTTTCCAGCCTATATTGACATGACAAGCCCTGATAACTCATATATATTATAATGCTTGGACCATGAAATGAGGTTATAAATGCACCACAATAATAATTTATTTCTACCCCCACTAACTTCTTAGATTGACTAAGCTATGAGTCACAACGCCTCAACATCAAATCATACAATGCGAAACAAGTTTGGATCTACATCAACAAATGCATCATCACAAGTTTCAATAGAGCAACAACTACAGACATACACAGATCACTATGGAGGGAAATGGGTTGGAAAGAAAAAAGATTTCGTTAATGTTCCAATATATACATATGAGAGTCTTGGAAGTGTCGGACACATCATAGATGGCAAACCTACAAAACTAAGTATAGATACCACTATATTAGAGTTCACCACAGCAAAACCACCATGGTCAACCCTATACGAGAAGAGGTGTGAGTTGGAGGTGTATTATTGATGGCATGGGTTACGGGTTCCTAAGGCACGTTCAGTTGAGTTACCTAGAGACGAACTTGCCAACATACTTACTTGTCTTGAACAGGAGAACAATCAATTGCAAAGGCGACTAGACCATTTTCATGCGATCCAAAAAGCTAGGAAACATCTACAGGGGAAGGCGCAAGAGGGAGCCATCAAGTCTATTAATGAAATTACTTCATTAGATGATGAAAAAGATATTTCAGAGTTCTCAAATTCAAGCAATGATAATTTCCAAAATTTTCTACCTACAAAGATTAGACATTGTTGTTAATGTCTACACGTTGTGTGTAATATGGAGTGTTGTTGTTAATGTCTGACAATGATGATTATGTACGTTCAACTTTTGCAAAATAAGAACTTTTGCTTACTACCTACATACACTTTCGATTGCATAATGCAAATTTCTGTTTTTCAAATTTTCATTTTTAACATGAAGTATGAAATGCATTAAGATTTATTGTTCATTACTTCTAGCAAATATAAAGATTTTATTTTTTTGTAATTAAAATTTACAACACCAAAGAACCAATATAACCCCAATGTACTCTCATAACACTCATTCAACAAAATACCAAAGCACAAGCAATACAACCTATCAAATGAAAATTCTTCTATAATATGAAAATGCATTATGGATGATAAACCTTTGCAATATCTAAAACTACTCCTAACCTATGCCATAAAATTCTCTATGTGCATCAAATTCTGATAAGAGTTTTTTACCTGAGATGATAGAGAGATAACACCAAATCCAGGGATGTATAGTTGTGGATCTGTGAGGAGAAGCTGTAAGGAAAATCTGTGAGTCTGTGAATCTATGAATGCAGGGGTGTATAGCACCCTAACTCAATTATCTTGAGGTCGAGTAAGCTTTTTAAAAAATTCCAGTGTACTAGATATTCCTTTAATTGAGTTACATACACGACAAAAAAAATTTACGTACAACTTGGTGATGAAAATTTCCCTCAAGAACTCGATTTTACTAGCATCAAGTTCTGGCTTAATTAAAAATTAGGGAAAATCCACGGTGGCAATCCAGCATGGCAAAAACATGAAATAAACTCGATCATAGTAAAATCGAGTTACATAGAACCCAATTTTAGTATAGTTGAGTTTCGTGTAGAAGCCGACTTTTATATAATCGAGTGCTAAAACAGGGACACATTGCTGTTATTTTTGCAAAATAAGGGCAAAAGCCCAATATCTCCTTCAATTTGATCTTCCACTTTCTCTTTTTTTATTTCTCTGCAAAATAGAAAAAATACAAAAGTTATTTTCTTGTTAAGGAAAATAAAGATTGTGTGAAGTTTTAAAAGAGTACCAAATATATTTATTTATGCAATTGTACTTACTTCTTCACAATCTTTCTTTTCTTTACTTCGGCACAGATTTTTTCTTCAGGTACTTCTTTTCCTTTGTTAGTCCCTCTTTTAGTTGTTTCCTATAATCAATATGATCCAATATGTCATTATGTACTAATGATAATATTATATCTTCATCAATAATGTATAGGTGAAGCAGTGTTACCAATAATTGTTCGTTTCCTTCAATTTCAATGACTCTAGTTATTGTAAAGTTTTGTTTGCGAACGAAATCAGTTGGAAGATGTAGGTTTTTCCAATTATGCATTTGGTGCTACTTGGAATAATATTGTCACCGACTTCATCTTATTATTAAAAAAAAAAAATCAATTACTATAAAATAATTCAATTAATATAATTATACAAATAATCTATATATATATATATGTATATATATCTAAATCAATATAATAACTAATAGTCAAAATGTTTGACTTTTTGTTGACTGCACCTTATTACGCAACGTGGCTCAATAAATTACTACCACGTCTACACTTAAAAAAACCTGAAAAGAGGTGACTTTTGGTTTGGCAGTTTATGTGAAACAATTTTTTGATTCATTAGATACTGGGTCTGTTTGGCACCGCTTATTTTGCTGAAACTGAAAACTTATTGCTTAAAGTACTGTATATAAAGGTAAAAGTTAGTTGAAATAGTACAGTAGGGCCTATGAATAGTACCAAAATGTGCATTGAGGCCCATAAATAGTAGCAAAAATAAGATGAATAGTAAAATAATTTTAATTTTTCATTCTTATCCAAATGCATGCACAACGTTCTTCATCTTAAAAGTTTCTCAAAAAAATTAAGTTCTTCTCAAAGGAAAAAAAAAAAAAAATACACGTTTTAAACTCTTGGTTAGCAATTACAAACCCGTTTCATATTCCTACTAGACATGGCAAAACAAACGGGTCGAGTTGGATTCAAGTCGGGTCAATCGAGTTACGGGTCAGGTCGGGTTGACCCGTATTTTTCACATAATTTTTTTTTAAAAGAAAACAACATGTATTTACCATTTAGAAAGTCATGCAACAAATTACTTGATGTAAAATGCATTACTTTGAATTCAACTCTTATATCAAGAATGAATTACACTTATTAATACTTATTCAATAATTTTAAAATTTACAAATCCTAACATTGCTATCTAAAACAAAATAACACGAAGATAAGTAAAACAAATACACAAGTTTTATTTCTACACATTATCAACATCCCAAAATATAAAAAAAAATTACAAATGACTTATTGGATGATTCATTTGACAAAGAATAAAAACATATAAGAAATTTACCATCTAGAAAATTAATTTTATAATCTATTATCAATTGTGGTTGACACTCTATTTTAATTTGAAATATATATTAAATTTTGATTGTTTACTTATTTATACATGGTCTCTTTTATGAATATCATATTATTATTAAGCAACACACACTCTAGAAAATATCATAATTTATTTTGAAAAGCCATTTATTTTGGACATAAATTGTTAAAAAATAGGTCTAAGCATTCATAATTTATATTAATTTGATACTTTGGCTTTACTATTTTCATACTTGTGAATGTTTCTCACACATGTCTACAATTTTAAATCTATATTTTTAAGTATACTATAACTAGATTATCTTGGCATGTACTTTACTATTTGATATCTAAAAATCTTTACTCATTACAGAATGCTCAATCATTCATCTTTCAATTAATTTGCAGTTATGAAAATACCTCAATTGTTTCCTTAAAGCTCACAGCAAACAATTAAACCAATATTTTCTTAATTTTATTTTTATTTTTTACCAAATTTTTTTTTTTTTTTAAAATGGTTCAGTTTCAGGTCTAGTTGTAGGTCGGGTCGTATGTCGGGTTGACCCACAAAAAACATGGGTCGGGTCAAGGGTCAACCCGTTTTTGTTTCAAGTCAAAAAAATTGGATTCAGGTCAGATATTTTTTGGGTCGGCTCAGATCAAAAAATTTTGACCGGTTTTGCCATGTCTAATTCCTACCCATAAAAAACTATATATAAACAAAAAAAAAAAAAAAAAACACTTTACTTTCTCAAAAAAAAAAAAAAAACTCTCCCTATACGCTCCTCTCTCCCTTTCTCTCTCTCACTCTCTTCTAAAATGTATTTCCTATACACAATTTTGAAACAATTTCTCTCTACTTGGTTGAAAAACTCAGAAAACAAAAAAAAATAATAATAATAATAAAAAAAAAACAAAAACAAAAATTCTAATTTTATATACAAAAATTTTGATTTTCTATTTCTAAAACCCAATAATAATTAAAAAAAAAAAAAAATTTGACCATCTCCTTCATCGATGCCTTCCCAAATTTGACCATCTCCTTCAAAATCTTTCCTCATTGCCCCATCATATTTATGATTCCAATTACCAGTAGATTGAATGAAAGGGATGACCAGTAGATGATAGTAAGGATAAACAAATTCGAGATTCTCGATTAGATGGGCAGATAGGCATGCCCTACCCAACTCACGAATGGATTTGCTCGAAGTCATGCTCAACCCAAATTTTTATGAAGTTTTTGAGGTGAATGGATTAATTGTCTATACCCATGTAGGAAAATCTCTGTCTAATTGTTTATCCCCATGCCTATGCATCTCTTGGATATGAGTTTTAGATCAGTTTATTGTTTTGGTATGTGTAAGTAATGTAATTTTCAAAATGTATCCTTATGATTGCATCTACAAACATAGATGATTTTGTAAGAATTGGAAAAGGCATTTTTTTTTTGGCTTTGGAACTGTAACTGTTGTATTGTCTATTTCGACTATACTCTTGATTAGAGTCAATTATTGTTGAAATTGTTATTTGACTATGTTTTGGAGGTATTATGGTATTCTACTATTGTTGAAATTCTACGTAGTTCTTTTGACAGCAATGTAGTTCTTTGATCACATTATATGCAGGGAATGGTTGCAACAATAATGCATGATGTGTGTTTGATAAAATGTCTCAAAAATCTGCACTACACACTATTTTGAATAACTTTCTGAATTTTTTTTTTAAATAACTTTCTATAAACCAATTTTCTGTTTCGTATGTCAAGTTCTATAAAAGGAGTAATGTGGGTTTGTTTGTGTTGGTTGAAAAATTATGATTTTTTTAGAGATAGTGAGTGATTTCATTTCGTTCATCAACTTATTAGTACCAAACTATTTCTCAGAAACTTTGCCACAGCAATCTATTAGTAAAATATTTGTAGTTTATTCCTCTCTTTATTTGTTTGCATTGATTGAAAATTTTTGGAACACACTAGAATTTTAATCTTTCTCTTCTTCTAATTTTTAGATTCTCCTTCCTGGCCTCAATATCAGGCCATTCTTTTTCGGTAATTGGGTGAGATTACCTGCAAATCTGAATTGGGTTTATAATTTTTCCTATATATTTTCCTTTTAAAAAACAATTCAATGAATTCAGAGATGTAGATCAGGTGTGTTGTGATGGTTGTAATGTTTGGGTGCATGCCGAGTGTGATGATATTTCTAGCAGGCTTTTCAAGGCGTGCTTAATATACTTGATTTATGAATTTTGATGTTAATTTCTGTTCCTATCATATATTTGTTTATTCACTGACTTGTGTATGGTTTAAAAGATCTGGAGAATGTAGATTAATATTGCCCAAATTGTAAAGCAAAGTCTAATTATAAGTTATAAGCTTTAGAAAAATGCCAGCCAAATGTGAAGTATGTCTGCCCTATTTGTGTGTGTGTGTGTGTGTGTGTGTGTGTGTGTGTGTGTGTGTGTGTGTGTGTGTGTGTGTGCAATTCTTTTTCCTCTAATTGATTTTTGGGGCAATTGTATATTTGACTTTATAGATGAAGGAGTTTATCATCAGGTTTTAAGCCTAATTTTGTGACAATTTTTGAAGTAGGTCTTTAAAAAATAGTGGACAAAATGTTCTACCAGAGAAGGTAACTGTGGTGTGCAATGGCATGGAAGGAACATATATTCCAAACCTTCATATGTAAGCCTTGAACTCATTTCTAAATATTACATGTATGCTGACATATTTTTCTTTAATATTCTTGCAGGACCTTTATGCACTCCTTTCTCACCACCACATTCATTGCCTTCTTATGCACTCCTTACAGCCACTTTTTGTTTGCTTTGTTGAAGTTTTCATTAAGATGTTTATTTATTGTTTTATTTTTCCCTCATCTTAGAGTTATGGCAAGTGCGGTTCATATGGATCAAAGAAGTATACACCTAGAAGATCAAATTCTACCTGAATTGTTATTAGGAATTTTCAGTTTCTAGGTTTTGTTACTTTTTTTATTTTTCAATTATGTGGCACTGCCCATTTCTATGTAAAGAAGTCAGTTTTTTCTTTTAAGCCTTTGTGTTTTTCTTGGTTTTTTTTTTTCCTGGGATTTGTTAGTTTTGAAAGCATAATTGTAATGTATTCTTTGATAAGGATGCAAAAATATTTTAATGCTCCTATAAGGCTTGCATCTTTGTTCTTCAGAAAGAAGTTTATGACTGCGCATGTAGTTCTTTTCCAATTGCAATTAGTTACATTGAGGTTTATTCAATCTGTTCTCTTCTATTAATGTTTCCTAAATATGGGTTGAAAATTGGATTCTTATTGTTTTGCCGATAGGGATTTGGCATTTTATTATTTGGGTTATTTGAAACTGTGGATTCTTTGTATCTATGTAAAACTCTTAATACATTACACAAATCCTACTAATTGAACAATTCAGACACTGCAAGACTAGAATAGCTGGGTATTTACCAGTCTTCTCCTTTATTCTGTACTGTTTCTTGCATATTTATTGTTAGTATGTTTCTAGAAAGAAAGTGACAATGGAATTTGATTGCATATTTATTGGTTTTGATATAGGAATTTTGTTTTTTAAGTTGAGGCTATTTTTCTTTCATTTGTGGTTGAGATTTTCTACTTCACTCCCCTTAGAATTTTGACTTACCAATTGAAGTTCTTCATTGACTTTGATTCTTTTGCTTCACTCCATCATAGAATTTTGATTACCCAATTGAAGTTGTTAATCGAATTTTGGCTGGTACAAATTTGCATACATTCAGTTTGAAAATTTTAAAGCTAAGATTGTCAATGTTTACTTCTTTATGATGTTTTGTATTTTCTGAAATTTTGAATTTTTTTTAGGTGCCTTCTCAAGTGATTTTTCTAAATTAAATTCTAAATATCCAATAAATCTCTACCAATTCTGACTTTCTAATGATATCATTCAATTTGACACCTAAGCAAGAGTGAATGGGTGATTTGTTGTCCATTTTATACATCAATCTGTTTAGTCCATAACTTAAGAGTTCCAAAGTTCTCCAAATGGAAAACTGTTGTTTAGGGGGAGTTCAAAATATAGAGAACCAATCATGAGAGTAGTGTTGCATTGGTTGCAAGTTAGGAATGCTATGTGATATACTGGACTGACCAGAATTGAACTCCTAGTGCGGTTATCAGAGAACTAAGTCATTGTGGTGAGCATCACCCCTTTTGCCACGAGAGTATAATCAGATGCATGTGTGTGTTTGCACCCGTGTGCACCTATGTATGGCAGGGGCATGTTGTAAAGCACGAGTCAGTCTTAGTCCTTAGCAAAACTCATTTCTATTGCGTATGATACTTGGTTTAGGTTGACTTTGTTTAGATATCATAAATATGTAAATGATGGTTCTACCATATGACCATCTCGTGCTCAAATCCTAATAGAGCACAAAATTCATACACGTTTGATCTTTTAACCATAGTTTTTTGAATTGTATGTACCGGTTGATTTTTTTGTATTGATATTATTGAATTTTATTTTGTGTATGTGATTCAAATTTGAGAAAATTTTTAGTTGAAATTTTAGATATAGTAGGTTTGGATAGATTAGTTGTTGATTAGAGTTTAAATTTTGTGTATTTGATGACCAAGTTTATGGATACCCAGATTTTTTTTTTTTTTTAATGGATGATCAAGTTTATGATTTTTTAAGGACATTTCTAGGTTTTGCATGTTGGATTATATTCTCAAAATTTTAATTAAGCATCTATTTGGGTGTTGAGGAGAAAAAAACAATGAAGCACAAGTAAATGGAAGCGCAATAAGTTGTGAAGGGTTTTTTTAGCTACATTGGTGAATTGTGAGTTTTGCTTTGTTAATTAATTTCTCAATTGTGGATTACTTTATAGGTTTTGGTAGATAATTTTTTCAGTTGTGGATTGTGAGTTTTGCTGTTAATTTTTTTCTAATAAATGTTTCCTTTATGTTCTTTCTACTACAAGTACCTACTATGAATTAAGCAAGTACTTGCAATGCTTTGTTTGTCTTGATTTGTGCTGAGTTTAACCCCTTTTTACCGTCTAATAAAATTTTTGGAATTTTTTTAGTTCCACTATTACTGTTTTGGGATATTATATGAACTTTGATTTTTCTTTTGACACATGAACAGTGCAAAGGAGAGTTGAGGCATTGCAAAGCTAATTTGTGGATAAGCATCTCACTTTGATTGTTAATTATTTTTCATTGGTGAATAAATTATGAAAAATTTGATAGTTCATAATTTTATAAATTTGTGGTTTATAATATTATTAAATTTACAATAACCATAAACATCTTATCAATTTTAATATATTATATTATGAACTATAACATCATGGTATATTATTATTTTAAACCATTCTCAATCAATTTAAATTTATTTGATAATTTACAAAATTGCCGAATGATAAGATATACTTTTATATATTGCTAAAAGTATAATCAAACTTAGCTAATTAGAGTTGTTAGATTGCTGAATAAATTATATTACTTGAAATTCATACAAATTGTCAGATTGCTCACTGCTCATTTTTCCTCTATCATGTGCCGTCATCCGCTCCCTCAATCTTTGATGTTTATCAACGCCGCCACCAAGGTTTGATACTTTCCTATACCTTTTTATTTTTATTTTGTTCATCTCTGCCCATTCACTGGGGTTTCTCATTTTTGTGCTGCTGTTTGTCTCTATGTTATGGACTTCTTTCATTGTAATTTTGGGTAGTTCGTGCTTCATTTTGAATGAAATTTCTTGAATTTGCTGCAAACCTTGATAGTTATTGCTTAATGAAAAGTTATATGTCTCATATATGTCTCCATGGCCATTGCTCTTGCACTTGGAGGGTTAAGTCCATATGACTTCAACTTTTTTTTTTCTTTTTTATCTATGATATTTATTTATTTATTATTTTGTTTTGATGAGTTATTGTGCTTTCAAGTTTCTCAGAAATCACTCACAAGGCAACAGAATTCATCCTTTGACTCTAGGGATTCCATTTCCTACACACTCTTAGATGCCACAGTCGACATTCTTAAATCCAATTGGACAAGCAGGATTTAAATTAGTAGATAAGCTCTTAGTGGCTTACAAACCTCAAAAGAGGAAGTTTGCATCGTTTGGTGGCAATGCTTTGGGAGATGAATGAGAAAAAAAGAAAAAAAGGTTTGTTTATAGTTTTTCATTGCTTAAAGTTTAGACCCATTAAAACTTATTGCTTGGTGTGTTCATGTATTTTGATTGTATATATGAAAGGAAGGTAATGTCCTTATATAAAGCTAATGATCTATAAAGTCCAAATGTCTTACATATATCTAAATAAGCAGTTCATAGATTTTCAAATCTGGATGGTTTTATATTTTATTTTTGTCCCACTGCTGGACTCTGACTTGGTGGTTCAATTTTGCAAAGATGTGGAGAGTAGACCACAAAAGGTAGTCTTCTAAAATACTCTATTCTTATGTTTCCAATTTGTATATTTTATTTTTTATGTTATAATATAATTTTTATTCACCTAATGCAAATACTTATGATCTATTTTTATTAAATATTTTCGTTAATAGATTTAAATTATTCAATTTCTCTGTAGAGATGAAGTGAAATTGTGGGATTTTGAATATGTGCTCAAGGATTTTTTGTTTTTGTTTTGTTTGCCTAACACTAAACTTTATGACTCAATGAAAGACACTATTTCACCATATAGAAATTAAAAAAAAAAACCGAATCATTTAGTCACAAAATAGACAAATGAGTGTAGGTAACTATAAAGAGACAGACAAAAAGAGATTGAGAGAGGAGTTGTAGGAGTGTCAAACCATCATCCACCGGTAAGCTAGTCGCTCTCCAACATCAGACTGCATAAACCGCTATTGGTAAAATTAAAAAAAAAAAATTTGGTAATAAAAACTGAATATGGGTTAGATTTTGTTTGAACTAAGGTCTTTGGATAAGAATTGATTTTGTTTTGGGTATTTGGGTTAGATTTTATTTTGTTTAGGATTATTGTTATTTGGTAGAATAGATTGAAACAGTGTTGCCTCGCAGCAAACTGTTCATCTTCTACTACTTAGAAATCTTCCTCCAAAGATACTCGTATCCAATCACAAGTTCTTTACAAATAAAATTTCTTTGTTTTTAGTCAACTAAAGTATTTGAATGGCCAAAATAGATAGGAATAAGTCCAGTGGCTAAGGGTGGAGCAGTATCCGTTGATCAACTCCAGACTTTGGGAAGGAATTCATGAGAGGCAGACATTAAATAGGGATTCAATCAGAGGTTATTCTGAAAGGAATTTTCTATCCAGTTCGGACTAGGTATTAATTCAAGATTTAAGTATTTTTTAATAAATTCTGTGTAAATGGAAAGTGTAGCAATTTAAAAATGAATATTTGATGTGAGATCGAATTTTGATGTATATTTGTGTTGTTAGTTAATTGCTCTCTTATTTGCATTTAGTATTAGCATCTTTTTATGATTTCACTTCTACTTGAGGCAATTGTCAAAATTCATTAGTTGCAATCACATATGTTTGTAGTAGCTTATAGTTGTGTGACATATGAAGCTTTATTTTTTAATGATCATCTTGATTACTTAGTACCTAACTTTAGGGTGAAAATTTCTTAAAATTTTTAAATTGTAATTATGAAATGTAAACTGCACTTTGAAAGGGGTCATTATGCATGTTTAATTTAGGTTTTTTGGTTATGTAATGGACTGTGTGTTGAGATTTACTTTTTTTATTGTTTGCTCTGTCATGGATTGTACTGAGATTTAATTTTGCTGATTTTGGTTCTATAAACAAAAGACTTTGGTTTTGTGCCTCTTGATTTGCAAG
>CM066172.1:36066981-36119481 GCA_033629205.1 Lithocarpus polystachyus | reverse complement strand
CACTAACCAAAGAAAAATAGAACAAAAGAAAACAATATATTTGCTCTGAGAGAACTGAAACTAAAAACAATTTTTTTTTTCTTTTTCTGCAGTCCTTTCTTTTCACTTTTTTTTTTCTTTCTGTAGTTTTTTTTTTTCACGTTTTTTTTTTTTTTGGGAACCTAGTGCACGTCCACAGAACAAGAATGAAAAAAAAAAAAAAAAAACAGAAACGGAACAAGATAGGAAGATAACAGGAAACAAAAGATAAAAGGATAGAAAACTGATTTTAGAACCTGAGCTCTGATACCAAATGATGCGAACCTCAACAGACTCGCTTTGAGACCCAACAAACAATATTAGAATATTGCCCAAGAAAGCTAAAATTCAGATTTGATAGAAAACCCAGACCCAACGTTTATAAGAGAAACGCGAACCTAAGGTATAAGTAACAGACTTTGACCCAATGATTATAAAGGAATCACGAACCAAAGGTATAAGTTTGAACGCCACAAGGAAGAATCCTTGATAAGTTCACAGTTCTTGAAGAACCAAAGAGAAGAGCAAAGCCTCACCTTTTTCTGATTTTTATTCAATAATCCCCCCTATTACAATGAGTGCATGCTACTTATAAGGCATGGCTGAATGTAGAAAACCTAAAAAACGTACTAAATAATAAAACCCTAATTAAAAACTGATTTGGTCTGAAAATAGCAGATCCAAAATAGGAAAAACCCTAAAAAACGTTCTAAATAATAAAAGCCTAAAATTAAGGAAGATCTGGTCCAAAATTAGAAGATCTAAATAAGGAAAAGTATCTGTTAACTGATTTAGAGCTGGAAAGTCAATCAGCCATAATTCTATGCCATAAATAGCGCACAATTAAGTCAGATCAGCCCTCAATAACTTGGATTAAATTTATTTTGCCTTTATCTTCCTTTGGGCCCCACCTGGAATGTCCTGCGATAGAATCAGCCCAAATCTCTTGAATCAGCCCATTAAGTGCTTCTTTGATCTTCTTGGATCTTGCTCTAGTAATAGGCCCAACTAGAACTTGCAATGGATCCTTGAAAGCTTGTTGATTCTCATCACATGTTATACAAACATGTGATGAAAACCTGGCTCTGATACCAATTGTTGGTTAATCTGGTTTTGTGTCACATACAAAACACGCAGCGGAAGTAACAAACATGGATCTATTTCATTCATGATTGATAACATGCACTATGTAAATTTCAAAACAAAAATAAGAAGTACTTGGGAATACTTTTAATCTTCACTCTAATTCCACTTTACACCCAAGAAGTGTGGTCTTTCAATCAGTTTTTGAGGGAGAATAATTGAGTGGCTTCACTCGCACATATACACCACTTCACAATGATGTCTCTTTTTATTTTTTTAATAAAAAATTCTGTATGTTTCTCCCTTTATAACTAACTGATTATCTAATTGGGCTGACCTATTGGGGGCCTTTTCAATTGGGCTTTAGTGTATGGCTTGAAGTGGGACCAAAAGGAACCAAAGCTTGGGTAGAAGCTGACATGAAGTGGGTTCACATAGATGAAAAAGCTTACAAGAGGTCTAACAAAAGAAAGAAGGCTGACTGTCTACCTTGATATGCCCTAAATTTTACTTTTCTACACTTTATAATTCTCATGTCTTTTCTTTTGAATTTAATAAAGGATTGGAATGTTCCAAATTTCTTATGGAAACAATTTATTATCTTTTAATTTGAGCAATAAGAGAATCATCCATTTATTATCTTTGCTTATTATTTTCCCTTTTTTTTCTTTTTCTTTTCTTTTTGTCATGCCATGTAATTTTGCCCACGACGTCTTTATAGGAATTTTCTCCACACCCATGGTCTTTTCCCCTATCTTTTGTCTTGACCGCTATTTTGGGTTTTCCATCTAGTAGGGTTCTTTTGCCTTAATTTTTGCCTAGGCTACCCCTTTAAGTTTTCAACCTAGCAGGCTTTCCCCCCCCCCCCCCCCCCTCTCTCTCTCTCTCTCTCTCTCTCTCTCTTTTAAATGTTATATCTTCAAAGTCTATCCATGTTTATTGGGTGAAGCATCTCTTCTCCATCCAAGTTCGTAATTATTGTAGCACCTCCTGACATGATTTTCTTAATAATAAAGGGCCCTGACCATCTTGGCTTCATCTTCCCTCTTGGATCAAAAATTTCATCTCTAAGCACTTTTTGGATCAACTCCACATCTTTAAGGTTTCTAGGTTTCACATTTTTGTTGAATGCTCTAGCAATCCTCTTTTGGTACCCTTGGGCGTGGTATTGTGCCCTAACTCTCTTCTCGTCTATCAAAGGCAATCGCTCATATCTTTCTTTCATCCAATCTTCCTCTAGGACCTTGGTTTCCACCAGCACCATTAAAGATTGTATCTCTACCTCGATGGGAAGGATCGCCTCACTTCCATAGACCAAAGAGTAAGGGGCTACCCCAGTTGATGCCCGAATAGAAGTTATGTATCCCTATAGGGCAAATGAGAGTTTTTCGGCCCAATCCTTGTATGCTACCACCATCTTGGCTAGGATTTTCTTGATGTTCTTATTGGTTGCTTCTATGGCCCCATTAGTTTGTGGTCGATATGGTGAAGACTTGTGATGCTCAATATGGTATAATTCCATGATCCTTCGAACCTCCCCCTCAAAGTGGGAGCCATTGTCCGAGATGATCTCTTGTGGTACCTCGTACCAACAAATGATGTTATTCTCTATGAATCAAGCTACATGTTTGGCTTTTAATATGGAGTAGGAGGCCGCCTCTACCCATTTGGTGAAGTAGTCAATCGCCACTAGGATGTACTCGTGTCCATTCGAAGCCTTTGAGGCTATCCTTCCAATCATATCTATGTCCCAGACTAAGAAAGGCCAATGAGAGGTTGTAGACATCTAATTTTGTACCTGTTAATAAATTTTGGTCTCCAGCCCCAATGATGAGCTTGATATATGTCAACCAAGTGTAATTAAAGAGTTCACAATAGTTTGGAAGTAATCACAACTCAAGAGTGCTCAAATTGCTTTGAAATCAATACTGAAAAATGACCTGTGCTCATTATTTTGACCATAACTTTTGATCCACAAATAATTTTTGAGTGAGATTTGTTTCATTAGAAAATAGATATCTTGGGCTTCAATTTGAACACAAATTTTCCTAATTTTAACTTGTATTGAGTAAGTTATAACCATTTGAAATTGGGCCAACTAGGCCGTCTGATTTTCTAGGTTTTAAAACTTCATTTTAAGGGCCCAAAACATCATGATTTGATGAAAGCCGGCCCATAGACCCTTGGAACTTCCAAAGACAATTAATAACCTAAAACCACTAATTTTAACTTATAAATACTCATCTTATGTCTCCAATCAAAACCCTAGCTAGAGAGTGATTTTTTTGGCCTTCATCTTCTCTAAAACCCTAGCACGTTTTTTTACAAATTAAAAACCTCTCTTTAGTTAGCTCAAATGCAGAAATTGTTTTCTCAATTTGGTTTCCCAAAACCTTTTTCAAAACTAATCTTGTTCTTGAGTTGTGATTATCAAAAACTATTGTATTCTATAATTCTCTTGTTCTTTCAACTTAATCTTTGTGTTGTAGGCACTAAAGGGCTGGTGAAATATCAACCAAGTTGTGTTCCATAAGCAAGGTAAGTCTCTCTTCATGGCTTTTCCTTGATTAGGGTTTTTGTAACATGTGTTCTTGTTGTTCTTAATTTATTTATTTGTTATATATGTTTTAATATGCTTGTTTAGTTTAGGTGTATGTAGTTTTCACATTTTAAAGCATGTTAGTTTGTTAGTTTCCTTAGTTTTCATTTCTGCTTTATTTTCGTGTTTTCGAGTTTCTAGGTTAGGGTTTCTGGGGGCATGTTTGCACACACATAACTCTGTATGCACACATAGGCATGAAGTACGCATACGCATACAACTAGCCCATGTACGTAGGCTTATGTATGCTCACACATTCTTTAGCACAGAAACCCTAATCTGATTTTTTTGCTTCTTTTTCTTTATTTCCTTATGTCATATGCCTCTGTTTGGGCTCCTTTTTATGTTTTTAAGTCTTTGTTCCTCTGTTTAATTGTTTGTTTTCCTTTAACATGCTAGATTAGGGTTTTCTTTTCTTTTCTTACTTAAATACCATGAATATGCATTCACTTGTCCATTCGTTGGTGTATAGGTGTTGAGATGCAGTAAGATAAGTAAGGTAAGTCATGCATACACATGAACATGAATTGGATATATATTTATTGATGAGTTGAACATGCTTGGTTGGATGAGTAATGTAATTATATGTTTATTTGATGTTGCCATGTCTATGTGTCTACCCTTGCGATATCTTGTTGTCTGTTGTCTTGATGAGATGATATGCTATGCATGATAGATGTATGCTAGGGTTGATGTGAGTTACCATGATAGATGTGTGTTAGGGCTTTTGGGATGATTGATGCCATGTCGATTGCTGGATGTATGCTAGTGTGTGTATGTGTGTGTGAGTATAGACATAAGACATAATGACTAGAAGCCGACCTACAGGTTGGGTGGGATTGGGTTTCTAACACCTTCCATCCCCATACCTAAACTCTAAACCCATACTCTAGTAGTAAGATCAGTCCTTCCATGTAAGGGTACTATTTTATGGTTCCTAGACCTAATCTAGGTGGTGAATCCATCTTTTCTCCACCTCGTTCCACTCAGCCAAGATGTACTTCCTTTTCCTAAGGAGAAAACCCTTGCGCCCACAGAAGTCATGTTGTATAGCTCACTAGGCGGTACGTGATTCAAGTTTGTATGTGTTTAGCAGTCATTGCAACTCTTCATAAAGTCTACACAATCAGTCTCCATTGTATTCCAATAGTACCCCATCCTTAGGATCTTTTTGGCTAACATTCTCCCATTCATGTGAGAGCCACAAATCCCTTGATGAACTTCTTCCATGACTCTTTCGACTTCTTCTTTCCTCAAATAACAGAGGTGTATGCCATCATAAGATCTCCTATAAAGCTATCTTTCATATAAGATATATTGCATAGCCATCATCCTAATTGAACGATGTTCTCTCTTATCAGCACCATTAGGATTCACTCCTAATTCCAAAAATTTTATGATGTCATAATACCAAGGGACCCCTTCTTCTTTTATAGCCAAGACTAAAGACTCGGTTTTCCCCTTGTGCACTAGTTCATAAATTTGTTCAATCACAGGGTCGTGTCCATTCCCCTCCGGGTATCTCAACCATGGAGGCTAAGGTAGCCAAGGAATTTGCAAACTGATTCTAAGCCCTAGGGATGATAGTGTATTCAATCCTGTCAAAGGTTTTGGTCAAGTCCTTTAGATATTGTTGACAGGGCTTTAAATGTCCTTCCTTTACTTTCCACAATTTTTGTGCTTGGGCTATGACTAAAGTCAAATCCCCAAAGACTTCTGCTTCTATCCCTAACTCCTAAAAGGCTTCCATACCGGTGATACAAGCCTCATATTCTGCCATGTTATTAGTCGCCTCAAACTTCAATTTGACCGCCAAAGGCACACGAGATCCATCGGGGGTGATCAAAGTACTTCTATCCCATTCCAATATTGGTTCACATCTTCATAAAAATACAATTTTCATGCCCCCAGTTCAACGTCCAAAATTTCCTCATTCGAGAAATCCTCTTTTCCATTGTCCCATTCTTTGGGGTTCTCGGCACAAAAATCTAACATGGCGCTCCCTTTGATCATTTTTCTGGCCACATACTTCAAACCAAATTCTGCTAATAGGATCAACCATCTCGAAAATCTTCCACTCAAAGTGGGTTTCTCAAACAGGTACTTCAATGGGTCCATTCTGGCTACTATCCATATCTAGAATGGTAGAATGATGTGTCTCAACTTCTACACGGCCCACACGAGTGCAAAACATGACTTCTCTATGGGTGTTTATCTAGTCTCATAATCATGGAACCTTTTGCTTAAATAAGTACACTACTTTCTCGTTCTTGTTATCGTCTTCTTGTGCAAGCATGCTTTTGACCGCATCTCCTATGATAGAGAGGTATAGGAGTAGTGGATTTCCCTGCCTTTGGGGGTACTAGGATGGGTGGATGGAGAAGGTACTTGTGGATAAGTTCAAAGGCTTTCTGACATTCATCGTTCCATGCATAGGGTTCATTCTTTCTCAAGAGCTTGAAGATGGGCTCACAAGTGGAAGTGAGTTTGGCGATGAATTGGCTGATATAATGTAGTTGACCTAGGAATACACTAATTTATTTCTCACTCTTGGAGGGAGGCATCACCAATATGGCGTTGATCTTTGATGGGTCAACTTTTAGCCCTCTATCACTTACCAAGAAGCTTAGCAATTTCCCAACTATTAATCTAAAGGTTCACTTTTGGGGGGTTCAACCTCAATCTATACTCCTTAATCCTTCCAAAGAACTTTCTTAAATTAATGGTGTGACCTTTTCTACCCTTGGATTTCACGATCATGTCATCAACGTACACCTCAACCGCATTGTGCATCTTGTCATGTAACAAGGCTGTGGCCATCATTTGATAGGTTGCTCCCGCATTCTTGAGCCTAAACGGTATTACAATGTAATAATAGATTCCTCATTTTATGGTGAAGGTGGTCTTAGTCATATCCCTAGGAGCCCTATTGATTTGGATATATCCTGAGAAACCATCCATAAAAGACATCAAGGCACTGTTGACTGTGTTATCTACCAAGACATCTATATGCGGAAGAGGGAAATCATCCTTAAGGCAAGCTTTGTTTAAATCCCTAAAATCCACACACATCCTTACCTTTCCATCCTTTTTTGGTACGGGCACAACATTTTCTATCCATTTAGCTTTGTGTATGGCTTTGATGAACCCTACTTTCAATTGCTTTGTGACCTCTTCTTTCATCTTTAGGAGTCATTCAGCTTTCATACGCCTTAACTCTTGCTTAACAGAAACCATGTGAGCACGGGTATCAATGTAGTGTTGAGCTATCTCGGGATCGATGCTAGGCATATTGTCATAGGACCATGCTAACTCTTTTTGAAATTTTGTGAGAATCTCTTTGAGATCTTTTCTTTCTTTTTCATTTAGGATTGAGCCAATTTTAATTAAGAGTAGATTCTCATCATTGCCCAAATTAATAGTTTCAAAAGTTGGTTCCGTAGGTTCAAATTTCTTTTCCAATTGTTTATTAATTTCATTTTTAAATTCATTAGCATCATTTAAGTGCATAAATTCAATATTATGTGACACATCAAAATAAGCCAAATTAGAATTCATCTTATTGAAAATGTTGAAAAGTACATAGGAACTTGCACTAGAAAATTTCTTTTCCTCATTCTTAGAAAACCCAACCCAAGTCCAATAATTGAGGTGTCCCACAGTGGGCACAATGAAGGTAGAAGGATCACTTGGCTTTTCATTGGTTCAACATCCATGTAGTCTACCCAATCGACTTCTTCTTGAACTTCCTTGATCACCACAGTGGGATTCTCATTAAAAGTAAGCTTTTCATTGAAAAACATCTCCCAACTCGGATACAGATTTCCATCCTTACCTACCCAAAGTTCGGGAAAGCTGCAAAAAGGAAAGTCTCCTTCTTCCTTCACAAAGTTTCCATTAAGAGCACCAAAGTTCATTTTGATTCCGTCACGCCTTCAAAGAATCCTAAACCTTCCTTGGTTAGTTGAGTCTTGAAATCAGGGAATTCAGCCACCCCTTTTCCTTCTTTCCCAAGACCTATTCTAGGCATATACCCCATGTTTTTCATCATTGCAATCACCTCATGGTACAATATGGACGTAAGTCCATAGTGTACCTTTCATCTTTCAATCCATAGTTAGCCATGTTCAGAAACTAAAAGCCACTCATTTGAAGCTCACTTACTCCCTCTTCAAGTCCACAAGCCGGAACTAGGATTTCACTGTCCCCAACTACCACAGCAATACCTCCCTTCCATGGGATTTTCATCTTTTGGTGTTGAGAAGAAGAAATAGCCCTAATGGGATGAAGCTATGCTCTTCCCATGAGAATGTTGTAGTTAGGGGTGATGTCCATCACATGGAATTCCATGATTGTCTCCAATGGAACAATCTTGCAAGGAGCTTTGAAAGTTCCTATAACCTTCCTTGAAGTATTGTTATATGCCCTAATGGTCAAAGGAAAGGGAATGATCGTCTACACATCTAGGCCATGTTGGGATAAGTGCCCTTAAATCCTATTGTATGATGCTATGTATGATATTGTTTATGAAATTATGTATTAAATGATGTATGACTTAATATTATGATTAATAAAGTTGTTTTATTCTTATCTAAAATAATGGTAACATGAATATTCAGACATTATCATATAGTCCATGAGATGCATAGTATGTGATTTATGTGAAAAGTCATAGAAGATATAAATCACAAGTTTTTTGTAAACTCAGAATTATAGTTCGTAGTCAGTGATGAAATTGGGAATTTCATCTGCGAAGACTATAACATATTAACTAAGATGATTTGTCTTAAGCATGGAAGTGGAGACTTCTAGTTGATATGTTGATATGTTTTAAGAGTTAAGACATACTGAACTGGACCACTCTAAGATTTACTCTCCTAATGACTGTCAATTGAATAATAAATCTCACGACTTCTATTCACATGAACTCTTAATCCTGAGATATATTGACCTGATCATGAAATGTAAGTTGCTTTGATATATCAGGAGTGAGATCTAAAGTAACGGTCAAAACCTCAGTATGTTGGGCAGCCGCATTTAGTGTTGATGGAACATATATTCTCAAGATGGAATTCATAGTCTCTTAACGGAGATATAAAATATTCCCTTGAAATAAGTTTAATGAGTTTAGTTATTCAGAGAGTTAGGCCTAACCACTTTAGTAAGACTAAAGTATATATTTACGAAATTAGGTTTCATAAATATATGATGAATAACTTAAAAGGATTAAACCAGGTACTCAAGGATTAAGATGTAGTAATTTACAAAGTGGCAGTCTATATTCATGACTTTGTATTACTACGAATATTTTATGAAGGGGTTGCATGTATAATAAAGTCTTGGGATATAATTTATTAATAAGGCCTAGAGTGCAATTATATTTATATAGTGGTATTAAATATAATTAATGGTAACTTTGGACTTGTTAAGAGTTGACAGAAAAGTCCAAGATCCATTGAAGTTAGTGTCTTATTTGGTCCTTTTTGGTCCCACTCCAAGCCACACACTAAAACCCAATTGGGAAGGCCCAAGAGGCTAGCCCAATTAGATAATCAGTTATGTGGAGAGAAACATACATAATTTTATATGAGAATAAAATGGTTTGTATGTTCAAATAAGTGAAAAGAGAGAGACTCCTTTATATTCTCTCTAGAACAAACACAGAACTGATTGAGAGACCACACATCTTGGGCATCAAGTGGAATTGGAGTGAAGATTGAAAGTGTTCTCAAGAACTTCTTCTCTTTGGTTTTGAATTTCACCACACCAAGGTACACTCTCTTGTTCTTATATTTTGAAATTTACATGGCACATGTTATCTATTGCGAATGAAGTAGATCCATTATTTTTCCTCTACGCATGTTTTGTATGCGATACAAACATGTAATTTTCCTTCAGGCCAATGGTGAGAGCGGTCCTAAAAAGGCATACATTCAATGCAGACCCATTATCTATAAGTACCATTGGAACCTTGTCACCCATGCACTTAATGGTGATTTGCAATGGCTTAGTGTGAGTGGCTCCTTTAGGAGGAAGTTCTTTGTTGGAAAAGGCAAGGAGACGATGAAATAGCCCCAATGAGATGAAGCTTTGCTCTTCCTATGAGAATGTTGTAGTTAAGGGTGATGTCCATCACATGGAATTCCATGATTGTCTCCAATAGACCAATCTTGCAAGGAGCTTTGAAAGTTCCTAAAACCTTCCTTGAAGTATTGTTATATGCCCTAATGGTTAAAGGGAAGGGAATGATCATCTACACATCTAGGCCAATGGTGAGAGCGGTCCCAAAAGGGCATACATTCAATGCAGACCCATTATCAATAAGTACCATTGGAACCTTGTCACCTATGCACTCAATGGTGATTTGCAATGGCCTAGTGTGAGTGGCTCATTTAGGAGGAAGTTCTTAATTGGAAAAGGCAAGGAGACGATGAGATGGGGCTTCAACTCCCATAAGAGATATCACTTCTTACGGCGTGGTTTCTACAGGTACTTCCTTTCCATTCAAGGCATTCAAGAGAGCACTACGATGTTTATGGGAAGCATTAGCAAGCCCCATACAAATACATGAGCTTTAGTCTTTTTCAATTGAGTCAAAACCCTATCTTCTTCCCCTTTTCTTCCTTCCCTGAAGGTTCCACGGACTTGGACCCTTCTCCAATGTCCCTATCAAGATGATCCTTTTCCAAAAATGATGGCTTGTAGTGCTTCCCACTCCTAGTGATGTTTGCCACATTGTCCTCCATGAATCTTTTCCTTAATTCGTCCATTCCTTTGGGGAGTATCCCCCACATACCTACCGCATTCTTCAAAATCTCATCCTCATCATTACATATCCCTTGGACTTCGACCGCATTAACCTCTATGGTTTCTATCAACTTTGAACAATTCCACTCAATCTTATATATTTGCCACCAGTTCTAATATGGAGGGGGAGCTCGGTGATAATCAGGCAAAGGGTTCTTCCTAATGTTAAGCTTGGTGATGATGTTGGGATGTGAGAGAGTTCCATGAGATCTTGTATTTTGTGCTTGAGGCGGAAACAATTTTTGGTTTTATGATCAGATTTTTGGTGGAAGTGGCAATACTCATTAAGGTTCCAAATAGAATGTACAGGATTGGGCATAGATGTGGGATCTAAAGGTTCGATGAATCCTTTGGAAGATAAATTTTCATAAGGATCATTCCTAGGTCGTAAAATTCTCGGCGGGCTTTCTTTGTGAAGCTTGGGTAGACTAATGTTTTTTGTGATGGTATGATGGCACTTACATTCACGGGATTGACTACTTTAGAAGTAGCTACTCCTTCCCTATATGTCTTCTTGATTGGAGGTTTACTCTCTTTTTTCCAATTGTCCATTGTTGATAGCATCTTCAATCCTAGTTCCACAATCACACAATCCCTCAAAAGAATTAATAGGTGATGACAATAGCCTACTATTACAAGTTGGAATCAAATTCTTGATAATCATGTTGATTTGGTCTTTCTTATTTAGCCTATTAACCATCATTGATGCCTTTCCCTTCCACCTTGTCATATATTTGGAGAATGTCTCCCCTAATCCTTGCTTAGTGGTCTCCAAGTCCTTTAGAGTCACATCAATCATGGTGTTAAAGATGAATTGATCCACAAACAACTCCACTAGCTCATTCCACTCCTTGGTCTTGCTTGGATCTAAGCTATAGTACCACCTTGATGCACCTCCCGTGAGTAAGTGAGGAAATGCATGCAAAGCTTGTTTCTCATCCAATCCTTTCATTGCAGCAATGCTTAGATACCTCCTAACATGTTGTTTTGGGTCTTCAGTTCCATCAAAATTTTCTACATCAGAAATCTTGAATTTTGGAGGTAATGCAATGGGAGTTTTTGAATTTATGCCTCCCATCCCATGTTATAGAGGCAATCATCCATCCCTTGGGCCTTGCTTGTTTCTTTCATAATCGGCCTTATCTCTTTCATCCTAACTTTCCCCTTCCTCATCATTTTGAATTTCCACATGTATGGCATTTTTGAGCTTGACTTTTTCTAGTTTAGTGAGGTAACTCCCCATCTTTTTAAGAATTTCTCTTTGTTCTTCCATTGTCTTGAATATCCTTTGTGCAGTCTCATGATCAATTGGAGCGGCCATCGTTACTTGTGATTAGGGCTGTCCATCAACCCATTTGACCCGATCCAACTGCCCGACTTGATCCAACCCGAAGACCTATGGGCGGATCCGAATCCGCATACGAGTCGAGTGTGGGTCTAATAAGTTTAAAAATCAATTTTACGGGTTGGTTTTGGGTCTCTTGAATTCTAACCCGTTTAAATTGACCCAACCACCCATAATTTTAAAAAGAATCTTTGACCTGGGTTACCTTTCGCTGAACATGCCTCAGTAGTCAGCCCTTAACCGTTTTCCCAAAAACAAAAAACACACCTCAAACTTGTTAGTTTTAGAAAAGCTCTCTCTCTCTCTCTCTCTCTCTCTCTCTCTCTCTCTCTCTCAAATCCTTAACCCTAGCCTTCTTAGTGTCGTCAACTTGAAACCCCACATCTTGATAAATCCTTCCTCTAATCTACTTGAAATCTCCTCTAATCTTTACAATCTATGGGTTAGTAAATAAAAGTATTGTTTTTTTTTTCTTAAAAAAATTGTACTGATTTTGTGGATATGGTGATGGTGGGGGAAGGATTGGTGGTGTAGGTTTATTCTTATCTCCCTTTTTTCCATTTTAATCTCATGGATCTGGTGTTTTTGACTTAGTTTGAGCTATTTGGATTTTATTTTCTTTGTTGTTGTTCTGGGTTTTGATATCTCTGTTCTCTTTTTTTCTGGGATTTGATTTCTTTTTCTGGGTTTTGGGTTTTGATTTTTTTTTTCTTCTAAGCTATTTGTTTTGGGTTTTCATTTGTATCTTGTTGTGATTTAGACCCGAAATCACCTGGTGGTTCTGACCTGTTCAATTGATGACCTATGCCACCAAGTCCGACCTGAACTTTCCGTCGATCGCAGGTCAATATTCCGCTCACCTGATTCAATCGGGTCGAGTGCGGGTCAACCACAAACCCAATCTGACCCAACCAATGGATAGCCCTACTTGTGATGATTCTCCTTCTTGAAATATTTCTTCTTGATGTGTGTCCTCAATCTTAAGCAAGCGTAATCTATGTTCCTCTCAGACCCAAATAGGAGTGGGATGTGTTTTCTTGATCTTGGTGGTGCAATGGTGCCTAAAAACAAGTCCCATCTCTATTAAGTCCATGTCCCATTTAAAAGATCATTTTTTAATTTTAGATGTTCTTAGAAAGTCCTTTAGTCCATTTTAATAAAGGCCCAATCATGAAATCACTCTCTTTCCTTTCATGAATCTTGCCCCTTGTTTCATTTGGGCTTTAGTCCATTTACAATAATGCTTTCATTTTACTCTCATGGGCTTTCATTAGAATGTACTTATAGATTTTCAACCTTTTGCCTCAAATATGGGCCTACAACGTATTCATCACATTTGGGCTCTTCTTTTTCATTTCATTATCATCATCTCTCTTTTTTTGAAGTAGCCCTCTAGCTAGAATAAATTGTAGCCTTTCCTTCAAAGTCCATGAATTTCTCATCATTTTGGGCCTAGACATACAACAAGGTGGCACAATATTAAGAAAATTCATGTTAACTTGTAGGATGTTGGATGCTAAGTCTATAGCATACTCGTTACCTTAAGCCCAATGTTCTCTTTTTCAAAAGGCCTTTTTGATTTGGGCTTATGATAGCAATTAAGCTATGGTCTTATGAACGTTTCAAGTTAAGATATGCCTTTAGACTTTGGGATTAACCTCTTATATGTGAGAACTTCTTTTCTTTTATCCCATACATCTTTGGGTATGCCATAACTTATGGGTCATCCTTCAATTTTACATCTTTTATCTTTATTTGTCCTTTTGAATTAGGTGAGCACAAGATATATGGTTGACCAAACAAGAAATATAAAGGTTACCCTCTTTTTGATAGGATCTAGGATCTCTCTAAGTGTGGGTAGGTTCCTTAAAACTAAAGAGACAGATCAATAGGTCACTCACAACGAGGTGGGCCATGTTTCCAACCGAGGGCCTAAGTGGACCTTTGTGGATTGGCTGTAAACCGTTAACGTACTCAAAGCCCATCATAGGCAATGGCACACATTATAAGTTGGTGGATGAACTTCGAAAGATTTTGGCACAAATAGAGCATATTCATCTTCCAACCCATTACCAACCAAGGTGAAGGGACAAAAGAACCAAGTGAAGTCTGTGGCAAACAATTATTGAACAAGCCTTTATTAAGATTAAGAAATAGGACACATTGGAATCAAACTCTATCCCCAGTGGAGTCGCCACTGTGGGCGCAACACATGATGTTAGGGAGTACACCTCGGCCGAGTGGGCCAGGGAGGAGAAACAAAGGAGTTGTCACCTAGTTTTACGGTCTAGGAACCATGAATATAATGCCTTTACGTGGAAGGACCAATCTTTGTCGATGCCCAGCCTTGAAACGGAGCGAAAAACTGCCGCCGTCGTGGGCCTTTGTCCGACCACTCGTCATGGCAACGCTCCCACGTGTGTGGGGTCCCTCTCTCTCTTAGAGTGGTGCAAGTGGTGTGCGTGTGTAGTGTGTGGTGTGGTTCACATAGGGCTTCGGGTGCTCTCCTTCTCAGAGGAGGAAGGTAGGTCTACCTTTGGAGGTATGGTAGGAATCTTAGCCAAATTTTAAGGGAATTACCAAAGGTAAGTGAAGTCACCACGAATCATTGGATTTTTCTAAGGTGTGATTGGTCACCTGTTTCTAGTTGATTATATTATCAATCTTAGGTTAAGAAAAGGGCATTTTTCCTAATCTAATATGGATGGCAAAATATCTTGATTTTTAGGTCTAGAAGTTTGGTTACATGTGGGGAAGGTGTTAGGCGCCCCACAACACCTATCCAAGGACAGTTTTTTGTTTTGATAAAACCTTAATTTTCAGAAATTGGTAGTAAAAACATGATTTCGGCATTGGCTTTCAGGGCTTGCATACATAAGGGCTTTAAGGTTTGGCTTTTGAATGGGCATGGTCTCAATCTATGCTTTCCTAAGACTTTAGAGCAAAGTATCAGATTTCCACGGCAAAAATTTGGCGAGATGTCACCTTATTTTCGCGGTGGAAATTAGGCATCGCTTGCCTTAGGTGACACGGACTGTAAAAATCACACCTGAAGGGGTGAGCAGATATATATATATATATATATATATAAACATATATACACATACTGTTAGGATTAGTGCCTTTAAATCCTATTGTAATATGTCATGTATGATATTATGCATGACATTATGTATGAAATGATGTATGACTTAATATTGTGATTAATAAAGTTGCTTTATTCTTATCTAAATTGATGGAAACATGAATATTTGGACATTATCATATAATCCATGAGATACATAATATATGATTTATGTAATTTAGTCACAGAAGATATAGATCATAAGTTCTTTATAAACTCATAATTTTGGTTCATAGTCGCTGATGAAATTGGGCATTTCATTTGCGAAGACTATAACATATTAACTAAGATGATTTATCTTGATCATGGAAGTGGAGACTTCTAGTTGATATGTTGATATGTTTTAAAAGTTAAGACATATTGAACTGGACCGCTGTGAGATTTATTATTCTCATAACAACTGTCAACTGAATAATAAATCTCATGACTTATATTTACATGAACTCTTGATCTTGAGAGAATAATGGACCTGATCATGAAGTGTAGGTTGCTTTGATATATCAAGAGTAAGATCTAAAGTATCGGTCAAAACCTTAGTATGTTGGGCAGCCACATTTAGTGTTGATGGAACATGTATTATTAATATAGAATTCATAGTCTCTTAACGGAGATACAAAATATTCCATTGAGATAAGTTTAATAGATTCAGTTATTCAGAGAGTTAGGCCTAACCACTTTGATAAGAAATTACTAAAGTATATATTTATGAAATTGAATTTCATAAATATATGATGAATAACTTTAAAAAGATTAAACCGGGTACTCAAGGATTAAGATGTAGTAATTTACAAAGTGGCAGTCTACATTCATGACTTTGTATTACTACGAATATTTTATGAAGGGGTTGCATGTACAATAAAGTCTTGGGATATAATTTATTAATGAAGCCTAGACTGCAATTATATTTATATAGTGGTATTAAATATAATTAATGGTAACTTTGGACTTGTCAAGAGTTGACAGAAAAGCCCAATGCCCATTGGAGCTAGTGTCTTATTTGTTCTCTTTTGGTCTCATTCCAAGCCACACACAAAAGCCCAATTGGGAAGACCCAAAAGGCTAGTCCAATTAGATAATCAATTATGTAGAGAGAAACATACAGAATTTTATAAATATGAAATGGTTTGTATGTTGGTGTAAGTGAGAGACTCCTTCACATGCTCTCTAGAACATAAATACATAGAACTAATTGAGAGACCACACATCTTGGGCATCAAGTGAAAGTGGAGTAAAGATTAAAAATGTTTCCGAGTACTTATTATCTTCCGTTTTGAAATTCACTGCACCAAGGTACACTCTCTTGATTCTATATTCTGAAACTTCATAGTGCATGTTATCAATTACGAATGAGGTAGATCTGTTATTTTTTCCGCTGCGTATATTTTGTATGCGTTACAAACATGATTTTTTCAATACATACATCATGCACAATGCAAGCACACAAAGTAGGAAAGTAAATGCCTACATCCCTAGAGCAAGACCCAAGATATAAGTGCAGGAAGATAAACAAGGGTTGCGATACTCTAGAGATGAGGACGAATGGTACATGGCATGATATACCTAGTACAAACCATCTAAGAGTAAAAGGAAGGAGGAAGGAAGGGGTTTAAAAGGGTACATAACCAATGGGAAGGGCTAAACTCCTAAATCTACTGAACATTGCCGCTTGGCTTATATTGACATGTTTGCATCTGCTCCCTTTTTGCTTGCACCTGGGAAACCGTGCCCTAGCTCCATACGTCCTCGCTCCATGCGTGTACATGCAAAGGCAAAAACAAGAAGCCAGCAGACAAGCAATGGAAGGAAAAGATGCAAATGATGGAAAAACATACGCAGCGGAAAAATAAACGGATCTACTTCATTCGCAATTGATAACATGCACTATGTAAGTTTCAGAATATAGAATCAAGAGAGTGTACCTTGGTATAGTGAATATCAAAACCGAAGATCAGAAGTACTCAGGAACACTTTTAATCTTCATTCCAATTCCACTTGTGCCCAAGATGTGTCATCTCTCAATCAGTTATATGTGTATGTTCTAGATAGAATGAGAGAGTGTCCAACACTCACATACATACCATTTCATGAAGATGTCTCTCCTAAAAATTCTATATGTTTCTCTCTTAATAACTGATTATCTAATTGGGCTAGCCTTTTGGACTTTTCCAATTGGACTTTAGTTTGTGGCTTGGAAAAGGACCAAAAGGAAACAAATAAAACACTAGCTCCAATGGGCCTTGGGCTTTTCTGTCAAGTCTTGACAAGTCCAAAGTTACCATTAATTATATTTAATACCACTATATAAATATAATTGCACTATAGGCCTTACTAATAAATTATATCCCAAGGCTTTATTGTACATGCAACACCTTCATAAAATATTCGTAGTAATACAAAGTCATGAATGTAGACTGCCACTTTGTAAATTACTACATCTTAATCCATGAGTACTCGGTTTAATCCTTTAAGTTATTCATCATATATTTATGAAATCCAATTTCATAAATATATATACTTTAGTAACTATTTACTAAATTAGTTAGGCTTAACATTCTGAATAACAAACTCATAAAACTTATCTCAAGGAAATATTTTGTATCTCTGTTAAGAGACTATGAATTCCATCTTGAAAATCTATGTTCCATCAACACTAAATGTGGATGCCCAACATACTGAGGTTTTGACCGTTACTTAAGATCTCACTCCTGATATATCAAAGCAACCTACACTTCATGATCAGGTTCATTATTCTTTCAGGATTAAGAGTTAGTGTGAATAGAAGTCGTAGAATTTATTATACAATTGACAGTCGTTAGCAGAATAATAAATCTCACAGCGGTCTAATTTAATATGTCGTAACTCTTAAGACATATCATCACATCAACTAGAAGTTTCCACTTCCATGATCAAGACAAATCATCTTAGTTGATATGTTATAGTTTTCGCAGATGAAATGTCAATTTCATCACCGACTATGAACTAAAATTTTGAGTTTACAAAGAACTTGTAATTTATATCTTCTGTGACTTTTCACATAAATTACATACTATGCATCTCATAGATTATATGATAATGTCCAAATATTCATGTTGCCATTATTTTAGATAATAATACAACAACTTTATTAATTACAATGTTAAGTCATACATCATGTCATACATAATATTATACATAATATCAAATAATAGGATTTAAAGGCACTAATCCCAACAATCTCCCACTTGCCTTAAAGACTATTGTGTTCCAATCTAACTCCCATTCCCTCTAAATGTGACTCGAAGGTACTTTGTGGCAAGGCTTTGGTAAGGGATCCGCTAGATTATTTGCACTTTCAATCTTTGCTGCCACCACATCTTCACGAGTAACAATGTCTTGAATGATGTGGCACTTCCTCTCAATGTGTTTTCCTTTCTTGTGATTCCTTGGATCTTTGGATTGTGCAATCGCTTCACTATTTTCACAAAACAATGTAATAGGAACTTGCTCCATTCTCGCTACACCAAGATCAAAAAGGAATTTCTTGAGCCATATAGCATCTTTTGCCACTTCACAAACAGCAACATACTCGGCTTCCATGGTGGAGTCCGCAATACAAGATTACTTAACACTTCTCCAACTTATGACTCCACCTCCCAAGGTGAACACACAACTTTAAGTGGACTTTCTGAAATCTAGATCTGATTGAAAATCTGAATCTGTATAGCCAATGAGAATCAAATCTTCACAACGGTAAACAAGCATATAATCTCTCGTTCTCCGTGGATACTTGAGAATATGCTTTGCTGCTTACCAATGTTTTGGTCCTGGATTTGATTGATATCGGTTGACCATGTCAACTGAATAACAGATATTTGGTCTAGTACAAAGTATGGTATACATGAGACTTCCAACCGCAGAAGTATAAGGAACTTGTCTCATCATATTTTCTTCCTTTTGTGTCTTAGGCCTTTGGTCATCAGACAGAGGAACTCCATGTCTGAAAGGAAGTAATCCTTTTTTGAAGTTTTGCATGCTAAACCGTTCTAGAACTTTATATATATATCCAGCTTGTGATAAGCCTAACATCTTATTCTTACGATCTCGCCAAAGCTTGATTCCTAGAATAAAGTTAGCCTCACCCAAGTCCTTCATATCAAATTAGCTTGACAACCAAACCTTTACTGATGACATGACCCCTACATCATTTCCAATGAGTAGAATATCATCAACATAAAGCACTAGGAACATTACTACTTTATCTTGATGTCTTTTGTACATACATGGTTCATCAAGATTTTGTTCAAAAACAAATGACTTGATTGCTTGATCAAATCTGATATTCCATGACCTAGATGCTTGATTAAGTCCATATATGAACCTTTTCAACTTGCATACCATATGCTCTTGGTTCTTTGCTATGAAACCTTCTGGTTGTATCATATAGATTTCCTCTTCAAGATTGTCATTAAGAAATGCAGTCTTGACATCCATTTGCCAAATTTCATAATCATAATGAGTAGCACTGAATAAGAGAATTCTGATAGATTTAAGCATTGCTACTGGTGAAAAGGTTTCGTCATAATCAATACCTTATTTTTGTGTGTACCCTTTCGCCAGTAGCCTTGCTTTAAAGGTTTCAACCTTTCCATCTATCCCTCTCTTCCTCTTGTAAACCCATTTGCAACCAACAGGTTTAATGCCATTAAGCGCTTTTACAAAATCCCAAACTTGATTGGAATAGATGGAATCTAATTCAGATTTCATAGCCTTGACCCAATGATGTGCATTTATATCATTTATTGCCTCTTCATAAGTGTAGGGATCCGATTCAGCATCTTCTGAGATAGCTTCATAAGTTTCTCCAAAACCTATGAATCTGATAGGAGGCCAAACAATTCTCCCACTATGATGAGGCACCTGTGTACTAGACATCTCATAAGTAGTATCTTGTGGTGTATCTAATACAGTCATATCATCCCAAGTTACATTCATTGGTTGTTCATTTACAGGTTCACTCATTTAAGCCAAAACAACTCTACTTCTAGAAGTATAATCATTCATATAGTCATTTTCCAAGAATTTAGCATTTGCACTAACAAACACTTTATTATCTTTATAACTATAGAATAAACCTCTAGCAATTCCTTTTGGATACCTTACAAAGAATACCACTTCTATTTTAGACTATAACTTGTCAGACTTTCCTTTCAACACATGTGCAGGACAACCCTAAATATGGAGATGTCTTATACTAGGCTTATGCCTATTCCATAACTCTACAGGTGTTTTAGGAACATACTTTGAAGGTACTAAATTCAGAAGATACATTGCAGTATTTAAGGCGTATCCCCAAAAGGAAATTGGTAGAGTTGAATTACTCATCATAGACCTAACTATATCTAAAAGAGTCCTATTCCTTCTTTCTGCTACACCATTTTGTTGTGGAGTTCCAAGTGCAATCAATTGGGATACAATCCCATTTTCAGTTAAGTAATCATTAAAATCCCTAAGAAGGTATTCACCACTACGATCGGATCGAATGGCCTTTATGCATTTACCCAATTGATTCTCAACTTCAGCCCTAAACTCTTTGAACTTTCCAAAGGTTTCGGACTTCCATTTCATTAGGTACACATAACCAAATCTAAAGTAATCATCAGTGAAAGTAATGAAATACTCATAGCCATCTCTTGCTTGGATTGACATAAGACCACATACATTTGAATGAACTAGTTCTAACAACTCTTAGGCTCTTCTACCTTTTGCATTAAAGGTCATTTGGTCATTTTACCTTCCAAACAAGATTCACAAACTGGAAATTCATCAAAGCCCAATGGCTCTAAGAGTCCATCTTTGATCAGACTTTGAATCCTATTTGAATTAATATGACCCAAATGCAAGTGTCAAAGATATGCATCACTAGTAGAATGAAACTTTCTCTTTAATGATTTTACATGTGAGTCATTATCTAATTTAGAATTGTATAATTCATGCTTATCAGGAGTTAAAATATAAAGACCATCCACATTATTTCCAGAACAGATAAACACTTTACCTTTCTTTATTACAACATTGTCTTTAAGAATAACACAATATTCATATTTACCCAAATAAGTTGCAGAAATTAAATTCTTACAAACATTAGGTACATACAGACAGTCATCTAATAATAAAACCCTTGACTCAAAACATAAATTATAAACACCAACAGCTACAACCAGAATTCTGCTCCCATCAGCCAAAGTAAGAAACAATTCTCCTTCATTAAGCCTTCTGGTCTCCTGGAACCCCTGCAAAGAATTGCAGATATGATTAGTATAACCTGAATCCACACACCAGGAATCCATGTGATTTTGTACTAAACATATTTACAGGAGGAATGAACTTTTCATACCTTTATTGGCAGCCTTGAACTTTGGACAATTCCTCTTCCAATGTCCTTTCTCACCACAATGGAAACATTTTCCTTTAATTTTTCTTTCCCTTGTCGGCAACTCCTAAGGAAATTTGCTTACCCTCTTGCTTAGTGAAATCCTTCTTCTTCTTCTTCTTCTTCTTCTTACCCTTGCCTTTCGACTTAAGTTGAGAAGTAGAAGCTTCACCCACATTGGCTATGAGACTAACACTAGAAGTACCAAGGATGCCTTCCGCTGCTACCAACTCATTTATTAATTCAGACAATGAATAAATCTTTTTGTTCATATTATAATTGAGTCTGAATTCCTTGAATGATTCCGGTAGTGACTGGGGTATCATATCCACTTGGGATTCTCCATCAATATTGGCACCTAAAATCTCTAATGTATTCAGATTTGAGATCATTGTAAAACAATGTTCCCTTACTGAACTACCTTCAGCCATTTTGGTATTATAAATTTGCCTCATGATTTCTTGCCTTGCAGAACAGCCTTGCTCACCAAGCATCTCCTTCAGACTTTGTATAATGTCCGAAGCTAGTTCTACACCTTGCATTTGATGCTGTAGGACATTTGAGATGGATGCTAGGATATAGCACTTGGCCATTTCATTAGATTTCTGCCAACGATCATATCGCTGTTTTTCCTCAAAAGGAGCATCTATTGAAGGAAAGCTAGGACATGATTGA
The DNA here is from genome assembly GCA_033629205.1 of Lithocarpus polystachyus. NCBI lineage: Eukaryota > Viridiplantae > Streptophyta > Magnoliopsida > Fagales > Fagaceae > Lithocarpus > Lithocarpus polystachyus. The sequence continues at coordinate 36,097,421 of CM066172.1, read as the reverse complement.
GTAAGCACATACTTGTGCTCTTCTGCAGTAAGAACTATGTTCAAATTTCTTTTCCAGTCAACATAGTTGGATCCAGTCAGTTTATTTTGATTAAGAATGGTAACAAGTGGGCTAAATTATGCCATGTTCAAATTTGAAAATAATAAACATGAATATTATAAGTAAACTGGACATTATCAATTTAGCATATAAATATATAGTATGGAACCTTAATAAAACCATAATATAATATATGCAACGACAACCCAATCCCACAATTAATATTTCTCAGCATAGAGTGAATATAAAATACTATGATTGATTGAGAACTATTCTTATTATTAGTGTTATCATGATAACTCTTATCAAACACCAATAATATGCTGTTATACATTTGGCCTCTAAATAATTATAGTAATAACTAAGCATAGAGGATACTATAATATTTAGTCTAGTGTATACCATTGTCAGAATCATGTGTAACCACATTTCATCCCCTTAACAGGCTTATTTTGTAATACCATGATACAAAACACCTTCCACATGGAATGCAAAGCTCGAAGCTAAGACAAGATGTTTGATCAAACTACTATAAACCAAGAAATTCAATCTTGTAGGACCATGAAATAAATACTCTCCGCATGGAATGCAAAGCTCGAAGCTAAGACAAAGTATATATTTCACACTACTATGAACCAACAATGGAGGCCGTGAGATCCAACCCTTGTATCTCTCTCCCACTAGATTTTTTTAATTTAAGGTTTTTAATTTGTAAACATGCATAAACTAATTACACATAGCCTTGTACTTTGTACATATGAAAAACACTTAGAAAAATCTGAATACTCAAGCTCGATCAATTCTCGACAGTTGTTCGATCGATCGAGATTCAATCTTGCTTTCTCGACAACTTCCCGATAGCTGGTTGATCGATCGAGAAAGCTTCTATAAGCTCGATAAAAGCTCGATAGCTTCTCGATCGATCGAGCTTCTCGAATTTTGAATTTCCAAAATTTTTCTAAGGTAGTTTTTAATGACTTTTCATGAACTAACAACCATCATTTGAACGTGATAGACAGAAATTGATATCAAAACTAAATTTCATTGATGCTATAGCCTTAAAGTTCAATTTAACATACTTAAATTCAAATTTAAACAACATCATAACATCAAAATCAGTTTTTATCAAATCATAGTTTCAACAACCATGCAAAAAATTAAATGCAAGTTTAATCTTCTAACATTATGAAACTATTATCTCTAATTCTAAAACTCACAAAACATGTTATACAAATTGGAATTGAAGACCGCTCTGATACCATTTGATGGAAAAACATACGCAGCGGAAAAATAAATGGATCTACTTCATTCGCAATTGATAACATGCACTATGTAAGTTTCAAAATATAGAATCAAGAGAGTGTACCTTGGTGTAGTGAATTTCAAAAACCGAAGATTAAAAGTACTCAGGAACACTTCTAATCTTCACTTCAATTCCACTTGTGCCCAAGATGTGTGATCTCTCAATCAGTTATATGTGTATGTTCTAGAGAGAATGAGAGAGTGTCCAACACTCACATACATACCATTTCATGAAGACGTCTCTCCTAAAAATTTTGTATGTTTCTCCCTTAATAACTGATTATCTAATTGGGCTAGCCTTTTGGCATTTTCCAATTGGACTTTAATATGTAGCTTGGAGTGGGACCAAAAGGGAAAAAATAAGACACTAGCTCCAATGGGCCTTGGGTTTTTCTGTCAACTTTTGACAAGTCCAAAGTTACCATTAATTATATTTAATACCACTATATAAATATAATTACACTCTATGCCTTATTAATAATTTATATCCCGAGACTTTATTGTACATGCAACCCCTTCATAAAATATTCGTAGTAATACAAAGTCATGAATGTAGACTGCCACTTTGTAAATTACTACATCTTAATCTTTGAGTACCCGGTTTAATCCTTTAAGTTATTCATCATATATTTATGAAATCCAATTTCCTAAATATATATACTTTAGTAACTATTTACTAAAGTAGTTAGGCCTAACATTCTGAATAACAAACCCATTAAACTTATCTCAAGGGAATATTTTGTATCTCCGTTAAGAGACTATGAATTCCATCTTGAGAATATGTATTCCATCAACACTAAATGTGGTTGCCCAACATACTGAGGTTTTGACCGTTACTTAAGATCTCACTCCTGATATATCAAAGCAACCTATACTTCATGATCAGGTCCATTATTCTCTCAGGATTAAAAGTTCATGTGAATAGAAGTCGTGAAGTTTATTGTTCAATTAACAATCGTTAGGAGAATAATAAATCTCACAGCGGTCCAGTTCAATATATCTTAACTCTTAAGACATATCAAAATATCAACTAGAAGTCCCCACTTCCATGATCAAGACAGATCATCTTAATTGATATATTATAGTTTTCGCGAATGAAATGCCCAATTTCATCACCGACTACGAACTAAAATTTTGAGTTTGCAAAGAACTTATGATTTATATCTTCTGTGACTTTCTACATAAATCACATACTATGCATCTCATGGACTATATGATAATGTCTAAATATTCATTTTACCATTATTTTAGATAATAATAAAACAACTTTATTAATTACAATATTAAATCATACATCATATCATACATAATATCAAACAATAGGATTTAATGGCACTAATCCCAACAGCAAAGAGCATACGAAAAGGCATAAAGCGGATAAGCATGATAGACATGGCAAACATAGAAACAAGAATGCGAGCAAACAAACGATAAGGCAAACAAGCAAGATAACAAACGAAAGGTGGTGTCCGTGAATGACAAATGTAGGTTTGGATCATATGTCTATAGCTTCATTGTGTTGAAGCATGGACGACACACTAGCAAGCAAGACTCATGCATGGACATGTAAGTAAACGTGTAAAGATGCATAAAAAGCTAACGAATGGCACAAACAAACATGGTAAGCATATCATCGCACAGAGCGGAAAACGGGAAAGGTGTGCACCAGGAAACTGGCATCATGCCGATGCGTCATAAGTGGTTACTCCTGAACAAGGCCTCGTGGGCATCAGATGTAACCACGCAACCACAAACCCGCTAAGGGTGTCAAATGTGGCAAAGCCTAGAACAAGAAAGGCTATCACAAGCATAAAGCATAGAAACAAGCATGCATAGACCTGCAAATAGGGGTGATCCAAACCCTTTGATGTGGGCCAATGTGTACGGACGATGACAAAGACCGTAGGGTCTAGATCGGGCCCGAACCAATAGGCCAAAACACAATAAAGAAAGGCAAAGCAAAAAAAAAAAGGCTACAAAAGCTCATGGCATGATAAATATAGCCTAGGCCTAGGCACACAAACATGGCATGGAGCGCAAAAGCACATGGAATATAGCATAAAGCATGTAGAGATCATAGATCCAAGCATATAGACATATGAGAACATAGATCTAGACATGTAAGCATGTGAAGACCAGTATCTAACCATATAGCATGGAAATAAATACATGAAACACATAGATCTAAGCAAGGCATAGACAACAACATCATACAAGCATGTGAGCATGTGACCCTAACGCCTACCTAGAACAAAAAGAGGCAAAAAAAAAAAAAAAAACATAGGAAAACATGGCATAAAACCCTAAGCATGTAAATCTAAACATATAAACGTGTAAGGATGTAGATCTAAGCATGAAACACGGCATAAAGCATAAAAACAAAGAGATTTAAGCTAGAAACACAAAGAAAGCAAGAAACATGCTAAAGAAAGTGATAAATCATGTTATTCAAGCAAAAAAAAAAAAATGCAAAATAAATGCTAGAAAAAGATTTAGAAGGTTAGGGGTGTAGATGGTAGGGAAAAAGCTTCATCCACACCCCTAAACCCCAAATCCCAAGGGTAGAACCAAGGAAAAGAAGATTGAGTATAAGAACAATACCTTGTGTTTTTTAAAGAGAAGAGTCAAGAAGCTTTGATGTGTTTTTTTTTTTTTGGGTGTTTTTTGTGTTTGGAAGAGGGAAAAACATGTGGAAAAATACCGAGCAGAGCAAAACTCAGAAAAATGTGGTCCTTTCCAGGTCTGAGGGGTGCTTGGGGCTATTTGTAGCCCCAGCACGAACTTCTAGGCAGCGGCCTAGCCTCCAATTTCCTCTAATCGGGTTGATCTTGACACCCTTGGAAAGGTTTTGACTTCTTGTTTATGAAAAAGGTATGGAACTTGAAAATCAAACGGTCAGATCAAAAGTTATGGCTCTCAGAAGTTAGTAGTGCATCGATTGAGGCGTCATCTCGATTTTTGTGATATCTCGGCCATTCTAACTCTGATTTTGACCCATGAATAGTCGTTGGAATGAGAATATGATAAGCTTTGCAATGGCATTGGTTTCAACCCGTTCTGAAAAGCAGATCAAAATTAGGGTTTTTAGGCCCACTCGAGATTGACTTTGGGTCAAACTTGGTCAAAGTTGTTAAAAATCTCCGAGAAGCTCAGGTTTGATGTAAAACCATGAAAAATGTTATTTTTTTGGATTTTGACCTTGTTTGACCTTCGGTCAACCCTAGGGTGACTAGGGCATTTTGGTCATTTTTGCTAAAAGAGGCACTTTGGATGCTTCGGTGCTCGAATGGATTACGCCACATCATTTTGGATGTTCTTGTAGCCTCATGGGGAGAAAATAATATTTTTAGATTTTTTGGGGTCTGGCACGCAAATCGAGGGCAGACAAAATATGGTATAAACAATCTTACTACTAGAGTATGGATTCAGAGTTTAGGTATGGAGATGGGAGGGTGTTAGGCACCCAACCTTACCTAACCCATGGGTCGGCTTCCAGTCATTATGTCTTACGTCTTAATCTCATTAAAGGAATGTTCAACATTGTATCCTATACACATACACACACAGTAACATGAATTTAGCAATCAACATGGAATCAAATGTTCCTTAACCCTAACATACATCTATCATGCTTCTCATCACATTACATCCATGGCAAGAACATGTATATATCAAGGCAGAAACATGGGCAACAAACAAATCATGTTATCATTCAAAGCATGGCATATAGACTTGCATATACATGTTCATCAAAGGAAGTTAAGCTCTTATAACAAATAAAATGCATGTTCATGTGAATGCATGACTTACCTTACTTACCTTACTACATCTTAGCACCTATGCATCAATGAAAGGACATGCGAATGCATGTTCATGGTATCAAAGTAAGAAATACAAGGAAAACCCTAATCTAGCATGTTAAAGGAAAACAAACAATTAAACCGAGGAACAGAAACTTAAGACGCATAAAAGAACAAAACAGAGCCATATGATGTAAAAGAAAAGAAAAAACAAGAGCAGAAAAATCAGATTAGGGTTTTGAGGCATGGGTATGCGTGCACATACATAGGCCTGCGTACGCACGCTAGTTGTATATGTATGCATACTTCGAGCTTGAGTACGCATTCAGGAAGCATGCGCACGTAGACACACCGTAAAGAACCCTAATCCAGAAAACAAGAACACAAACATAGTAGAACATTAAAACGAGAAATCTAGCAACCTAACATGCTTTTAAACATAAAAACTACTAAACCCTAAGCTAAAAAAACATATCCAAACACAAACAAAGCAAAGAAACAAGATTGAAAACAAGATTAAAGCAGAAATGAAAGGAAAACGGGTTAGAACATATACCTCAAAACAAAAAGTTCTTTAGTTTGATTTTGAGTGTTCTCGTTAGTCAAATATATTTACAACCAAACAAAAATGATTAGTAAACTTCAAAACTCGTGGATCAAGACGTCCCAGTCAAAATAAAATTGACTTGAGGATTTTTTCTGAAAAAACTCCCTCTTTGATTCACAATTTCTAGTGAATCTTAGGTTTTCCCTCAGGATTTTTGGTGTGTTTTTGAAAAATACCATGTAAGGCTTTATATAATTGAAAAATGGGGGTTTGGAACGGCTCTCAAACGATGTGAGATTCATTCCAATCTCAGTCTTTAATGTAGAAAACTTGCTTTTCATAGGTTTCTGAAACCCTAGCTACGTGTGTAGGTCCGTGCCTGTGTACGCATGAATCAGACTTACGTACGCAGGTCTTTACCTACATACACAAGTTGAGGGTTTCCTTGGCCTTTATTTTCCAAAAATATACTTATTTGCTCATAAAAAGTTATATTTTTCATTTTAATGTCTCTCAAGTCAATTTGTAATCTGATCAAATTCTAAACCAATCTTGGGCCTTAGAATTTTGGCATCATTGGGGAATGGGGCCCCATAGGACTGAGCAATGGACCTGGCCCACCCGAAAGCCCGACCCGACCTAACCCGACCCGAAAGGTTTTGGACGGGTCTGAGAATATTCGGGTCGAGTTTCGAGTCTAATTTTCAAGTTATTTTCGAGTTCGGGTCGGTATCGAGTCGGCTTCTGGTCATATTTATTTCCTAGTCTGAACCTGATTTTTATTTTGAAAAAACCCTACTCCAACAGAGGTCTCTCTCCACCTCCCTCAGCTCTCAGCCTCCATCAGCTATCTCCCAAGTCTTAATCTCACAAAACATCACTGCTGACTCTTTGATGTTCTATCTCACAAATTGCTCTACCAAGGTTTGCTTTCTTTTTCAATTCTTTTGGGTTCTTGGGTTTGTTTTGGTTAGTGGGTTTTTATTTGTTTAACTAATTCTGGGCTTGGAGGGTTGTGGTTTGTGTGTGTGTTAATTTTTTTTCACATTGCTCTGTTTCTTGTTAATTTTGTTGGGTTTTTAATACTTTCAGATTTTGGGGTTTTTTTCTATGTGAATATCCTGTTTGGGTTTGATTTTCTTGTGTTTTTTGATGTGGGTTTGGCTTGAATCGTTTTTTTAAGGACCTATTTCGATTTTTTTTTTCAGGGTTTTAACTAAAGAGCTGTGCTCCTTTGCCTCTCGCACTGAGTTCTCTCTACATGTGTAACAGTGTAAGTCATCCACTCTTTGTTGGGTTTTTTTTTTTCTTCTTAATTTCCTTGTCTTAGTCTCTGATTTTGGGAGTTTTTACATCTTTTAGGAACAACCCTTTTCATATTGATGAAAAAGAATTACTTTGGATCTGATGGGTTGGTGGGGTTTTGTGTTTTCTGTGATGTTATGTTGTTTTATTGTGTTATTTTTCTTAGCATGCAAACAAGGACTGTTCAGCCATTATGTTGTATCCATGCCATAAATAAACGTGCTAAAAGTTGATAATCAACACAAACAACTTGGTTTTTTCATAGTTGAGTATACATGCTATTGACAGCAAGCACGACCTAGATAGGCTTAATATCATAATATAAATCCACTCAATTAATGTAATCAATCGGCAATATATTCATATCTTACTCATAATGAATGCCAAGTATATATGAAGAACAAAACGGAAAACTATAAAAATAAGCATGAAATTAACATAATTTCGTTATATGTTAATTAGTAAAATCCACTATTATGTGAGAGGAGAGAGCATTATTTCACGAGTATTGAATAATTACCCGTGTCAAAGCTTGTTTGGATTTGGATTTGGATTTGGATTTGGGACTCTAGATCGTATTTGTAAAGTTTCTGTTTCATACCCTGATGTGTGGCAGTATCCATTTGTAATTTTTCATATCTCTCAAAATTTGTTGAGATAGATGAGGCAGTATACTACAAATAAATGTATAGTGAAAAAATAGATGAGGCAGTATACTTACATTCTGCACCTTTTTCTTTGACATTAAACAGGAACCATCTAATCCACATCCATTGAAGTCTTACCCAGAAAGTTGAATGATCATATGAAGATCATGGCTGTTAGTGATCATTCAGATGCTACACACTGGAGTGCAGTCTCAAACTCAGCAACAGAAAGACCACTGCAACTGAACTAGTCTCACGGTTAGTTAGGCAGCTGAACCAATCTTACTGTTATTTAGCAATAAGTTAATTTCATCATCTTGTAACCATCTGTTACAAACGTGACTATTAGCATGTACTTATTTGTTTTTCAATCACGTGATGAAATCTCATTAGCTTGTGAAGGCCCTGATCCGTATAAATACTGTCGTGTTACACATCAGTTTCATTTAGAGGAAAAATTACAGATTTCTCTTCCTCTGTTTCTTTCTCTGCATTTTTCAGCCCCACACTTCTTTCTCAAATCTGCTTTGATCTCTTTCTTCTTAAACACCTGCCAATCTTTCATAGTATCAGAGCCAAGATCATTTTGACAATGGCTTTGAATTCCTATTCCTCAAATTCATGCCTAGTATCAAAATTTTCACCAAATCTACCCCATTAAATGCCCATATTTCTTCTATCTAACAGTTCCAATCCTGTGTGTGAAAAGTTAGATCAGTCTAACTATATTCTGTGGAAACACCAACTCATCTCTATTCTTGAAGAATATTCACTACTCAGATTTGTGGCTGGAACTCTTAAATGTCCTGAAAATTTTCTGCATGACAGTGAAGGGAATTTCACTTCAATAAAAAAATCTTGAATATCTATAATGGATTACTCAAGACCAATGATACAGGAAAGGTTTAATCCAAAAAAAAAAAAAAGATACAGGAAAGGGGTAGAAAAATACTAGGATTCACCAGCATCACCACCAAACAAGAGAAACCTTCTCTAAGCATAAAATTCTGTTGCTTCTATATTACATTCTCCCTCCCAACACCAAGTCCCAAGCCCATGAAATCACAGCCACCCAAATATGTTCTTATGAGCTTTCTACCTTTCCCAATGTGTGATTTGCATGGCTGTATCTCTATGATTGTATGTGTGAGACCGAAATGAGTACCAATGGCATGGCTGGAAATGTGTGGTCATGGCATAACTTCTGTTATGCAGTTACTCAGGCATTCATGTTTATAACTTTCCCTTTTCACACTCATCTTTTGCTGTCATTCTGCAGGCAGCTTGGATTTTTATCAAGCGCAGTGCTGAATATAAACCTTTGCAATTTTTAGCCTTCGCTTTGGTTTATCAGATTTTTGAGAAGTTGAAGTCCTTTGAGCCATCTGTGTCACCAACATATACAGTGAGTTCCCTTTTTTTTTAAGCACCATGTGCATGGCTTCAAAGAAATTAATGCTTAACTTTTTTGAATTACCCTTTCAATCTGTATATATTCAAGTTGGTCTTGCCTGCAGGAAGATGGTGAAGATACAGGGCGAGCACTGCATATGGGGAAACGCCTGCTTCATTCACTTGGACTAGTTTTTGGCTGTATTGCTGTTTCATCTCTGGTATGATGTTTTATTTGACTTCTATATGTCTGTGAAATGTTGCTGATATGATTATGTCAGGCTACTTGTGTTTTTCCCCCTTGGTGTCTAGTTGATCTAGGACAGCCTTTATATTATTCAGTTTAGGGCTAGTTGAGAGAGAGAGATGGTTGAGAAAGGGTAGTTGAGAGTTAGCAATGGTTTTGGTACTAAATTGACTCTCAATTTCTTTCTCTTTCAAAGGGAGAGCCTGCTAACCTGAACAAGATGAATGCAAGTGGCTGTTTCTTAATATTGATATAAAAATGTGTCATAGTTTTCTTCTTCTCATCTATCTGTTCTTTTAAATGATCTTCTCCAATTGAATTCTTGCAGCCATACATTGGGGTTTTAATTTGATTGAGTTTGTAGGTGGTTACATACCTGCCTTTCTTTACAACAACCAACTACTGGCTTTTACTTATTGACATGAATCATAGGCTTTGTTGTATTAATAGACAGTCTGTCTCATACTCATTTTTTGTCATGGTCTCACTGTAACGACCCAAGGAAAAGCGCCAGCCACATCTGCGCTATACCTCAAAAGGACTAGTCACAATTGAGACTCCTTGTAGTTGTTAATAAAGCCCAGATCTACCCAGTAAATACCTGATGTGGGACTCATCACACACCCACACACATCACACAATCAATCAAATTGGGGCATCACAATCTCCCCCACTTAAACTCCTAACGTCCTCGTTAGGGCCCACTTTGTGAGGTAGTGTCTCCAAGCCCACACGGGGTTACCGGGCCGGCTCTGATACCATATGTAACAACTCAAGGAAAAGCGCTAGCTACATCTGCGCTATACCTCAAAAGTACTAGTCACTATTGACGCTCCTTATAGTTGTTAATAAAGCTCAGTTAACCGAGTAAATACCCGATGTGGGACTCATCCTACACCCACACACATCACACAATCAATCAAATTGGGGCATCATAATCTCCCCCACTTAAATTCCTAACGTCCTCGTTAAGGCCCATTTTGTGGGGTAGTGTCTTTGAGCCCACACGGGATTACTGGGCCGGCTCTAATACCATATGTAACAACTCAAGGAAAAGCGCTAGTCACATCTGCGCTATACCTCAAAAGGACTAGTCACAATTGAGACTCCTTGTAGTTGTTAATAAAGCCCAGATCTACCTAGTAAATACCCGATGTGGGACTCATCACACACCCACACACATCACACAATCAATCAAATTGGGGCATCACAATCTCCCCCACTTAAATCCCTAACGTCCTCATTAGGGCCCACTTTGTGGGGTAGTGTCTCCGAGCCCACACGGGGTTACTGGGCCGGCTCTGATACCATATGTAACGACCCAAGGAAAAACGCTAGCCACATCTGAGCTATACCTCAAAAGGACTAGTCACAATTGAGACTCCTTGTAGTTGTTAATAAAGCCCAGATCTACCCAGTAAATACCCGATGTGGGACTCATCACACACCCACACACATCACATAATCAATCAAATTGGGGCATCACACTCACTCTATCAACTACCATGATGCATGTCTAGTTATACACATTTTTTCATTGAGTTTTGCTGTAAGGCTTGGAGATGTCATAAGAAATGAAAGCTTCCACTGCTAAGCCAGAGATCCTATTTACTGTATTTACTTTGAATAGTGTTTTAATTAGTCTGTGATCAGTGGGGTTTATCCTTCAGAGATCCTTCCAAAAGAAATGAAAGCTTCCACTGCTAAGCCAGAGAGCTCTTGGCCTCAGTCACTCATAGCTGAAATAAGAGATTCGACTGAGAATCTTAGAGCAGGATCTTCAAGGATAATGGGATTCTGTAGGTGTGTTTCTCAGCTGATGCGAGCTTCTTGCAGATGAAGTGTTGCCAGGGGGAGCTCAGAGGTGGCACTAACAATCTCTTCAATTTGTCCAGACTGCTTACTTGGGAAATATGTTCGTTTTTTTTTTTTTTTTTTTTTTTTTTTTTTTTTTTTTTTCTTTTGGTAGATTTTACAGTACAGGTGACTGAAACTTCTCATGTATTTTTCACCAGGAGATAACCAGAGTTATGCTTTTCACCAAAATCTGTAGGAACTAGGAAGGTTGTACAGTGAACTTGGTGGCATGATTTAAGCAATGAGATTGTCCTTCCAATTTTAAGTTTAGATGTGATAAAGTTGAAGAGCAATTTAGTTGTATTCGTTCTTGTTCATTATGAATTCATTCTCCACCAAGAATTTTTCTTAATGGTTCTTTAATGTTGTGTTTGGATGAAGAATAGTTGGTGATCGTGGCGGAATGGTATCATGTTGCGTTTTAATCCTATTTATTTAAAATTTTTCTCTTTGGATGAGTGTCTAAAATATAAGCGATTAGTATTGTAGAAGTTAACAATCTGATTAGGCCCAACAAAGATCAGCTCAATTTTTCAAGGACCCAGTTGATAAATTTGCATTATGTGATCTGTGGAGGCACACACATAAAAAAAAAAAAAAAAAAAAAAAAAAAAAAAAAAACCGAGACCTGACCCGAGACCCAGAAAACCGACCCGATTACAGACCTGTTTTTTCGGGTCGGGTCGGGTTTCAGACAGCCAAACCCGATTTCTATCGGGTTGGGTTTCGGGTCACAGTAAACCCGACCCAAACTCACTCCTAGGACCCCAAATTGTAAAGGTACAAAATGCGGTGTCTACAGTAAGGAGAAAAGATTGGAATAATCAATTGCAAGCAAGAGCCAAGAGCTCGAATACATCGTATTTTACATAGCTTAAAGGGTTTATAAGTGAGGAGTACAACAACTATTATTTTTAGTGGAATTCGTTTGGTGCTATAGGTCTCAAACGCTTTTTTTTTTTTTTTTTTTCTTGATTTTGGGTTTTCTTCTCGTAAACACTTTACAGTGCTTGGGTGTTGTGCTGTGTTGTTTATTGGGGCTTTGGTATTATAATTGTATACCATGAACATGTTAATTGGCAAATTATATTGACAATTTGGCTTAATTTTGCAATTAGCTTAAAATTGACACAAGCCATAAAATTGGAGTCTAAAGTGCATTCTCCCAAGTACACTGTTGATAACCTTGGTGCAGCGGGAAAATTGAAATATATTTAGGGTAGTTTTATAAATATTGTATCAATTACTATTTCAATTTGGTTAAGGGAACAATAAATATATTGAGAATAGTACTAATGTACCATTTTTGAATTTCCGCTAGATATAATATATATTTGTATGTTTATGAATTAAAAATACATAACCAAGAGTCTTATAGTGCAACTAATTCTTCATGATGTTTCCAACAAAAACGTCTTCTCTTTAAGGTGTAAATACCCCTACTCAAATTGTAACTATCAAATTATCAAAAAAATTAAAATTAAAATAAAAATACATCCGTTCATATTTGGTTGAAGCACATATTCATCCACTTTTATATATTGTCCCTTTAAAAGGTTTACATTTTTTTTTTTTTTTTTTGGAAAACAGGTTTACATTTTTTTGCTCCATATAGTGACCAACATTCGAATCAAATTAACTATCTTTTTCATAAGTAGTGACGCAATAAAAATGATTTAAATAACATTACTTTTAAATAAACTTATCACTAATATTAATTTTATTAGCACTACCAATATGCCATTTCAACTGTTGTGAAGAATAATTTAAATGCTCAAAAGAGTTGCAAACAAACAGACGCTTAGTTGTTTTCAAGTCAAACATTAGTAATTTATCAACAAAAAATAAAAAAGTCAAACATGAGTAGATCAAATTGTCCAACACCATATTAACATTTAATTTTTAATACATTATTTGAAATACATAGTGAAATATTGCAATAGACATTAGAAAGCCAAAAACTTCACAGTAAGCCTGTAGCTAAACTAGTACATTTTGATGTTTTTAAATTTCAATTGAGATATTTAAAATTTAAATTATCCCATTCTCAAATATTAAATTGTCAAAATATTAAGAAAAAAATTCAGAGTGGGAGTGGCCAAGCGAACAATCCACACTTTTACTTAATGCAAATAATTGCATCTTCTCTTTAGAGTCAATTTGGATTATATATTGAAAACTTACTCTTTCGAAAATGATTTGTAAATGTTCGAGTTTTCTGATGTTAATGAGCGAGAAGGTTTTTTTGATGCAAAGATTTGCCATATGGCAAATCAGCCTTTGTTTCTTTGAAAGTGGTTTATAGGTGATGATGCAAAAAGATCAAAAGTTGAGCTCCTCGTTGTAGCGGATGGACGAAGCTGTGATGGGGGTTGTCTCTGTTGGAGGAAAACCTGTAAAACGAACTGGGTGGAAGAGTAACACGCTGGTGTGGCATTAGCCAAACTACCTCCGATGCTTAAGTCAGTAAGGGAGAAAGATTTTTGAGAGAATTGGCTGGAGAGTGATTTTTGTAGAATATTTTGTATGTACCTTAAACTTCTGTTGCCTTCTCTTTTATAGTTGCAGTTGGGAAATTTAGACCCCAGTTGATAAAATTAACAAGATTTAAACCCAAGTTGTTAATTAGATTTATTATGAATAAACTTTGTTAAAAAAAAAAAAAACTAACATCAATATCATGTATAGCGAAAAAGTATATAAGACAAGATATGATGACCCAAGAAAACCAATGAAGCAAACCAGTTTCACAGTTAAAAACCTGGGAGGAAACTACCCTGAAAAGCAATCCACTATAATAAAGAGAAGTTGCAGATCTAGTACAAAGCTTTTGTCCTTAGACTCTACAATCCCTGATAGGCCAAGAATATATTGACCCATTGTGATAAATTAACCAATTGATTTAGCCAAGTTAATTAATTTATTTATTTAACATACAAAAACACGTGGCAACACAAACAAATTACCAACTAATGTAAAATGTAGCTAAAAATAAAGTTGACACGGTGATTTATTTAAGAATGGGGAAAACCTCTAAGGCAAAAACCCCATCGGGTGATTTTAAGGTCACCACTCCCGAGAATCCACTATTATCACAACGAGCGGTTACAAGTAAAGGAATCTTAGTACCTTATACTAACCTACAATTGAATCCGTACTTCAATACACAATTAGACTTGTTCTATAGTGACAATCTCACATTTTCAATGCACGTTTCCCAGTACGTGACTAGCCAATCAATGTGTGGATCCCAGTATGCGGCTTACTTACCAACTTGAGAAAGATGTTGGCTGCAAAGTTTTTCAGTTTATCAACAAGATGAAGATCATGAAGCTCCATGATTACAAAACCCAACAGCGTACAAACACAGCAGCTTTTTCAAGAAAAAAATGAACTAGGGCAAATTTTGTCTCCGGTCACAATTTGCATGAACAAAACTTTGCTTCACACTCGCGCAACCTTTGACGGTCCTTAAAATAATCCTTATATATGTTTAGGGTTACGAGAAAAGAAAATCTAAACATGTATTTACAGATTGGAATGAAATTAGAACTAAAAAATCTGAATTTCATAAATTTTGATAGATAACTTATCTATCGAGCAATTGTCGAGCATTGGGCTAGAGTTGCCTTTTAAACCTCGATAGATTCTATCTGTTGAGCTAGCTGTCGAGCCTTAAAATCCAATATTTCTTCACTTGTTTCTTGGACAAACTTGCATGACTTTAACACTTGGACTTGAACTCTTGTTCCTTGAAGTAATAAACACATCCTCGATCTACCCAACTACAAGTAAAGTGTGTTTTGTCAAAGGATTAGTCAATTTTATATTAACATATGTTCCTAACACGATTCACATATGTCCTAACAATCCCTGTAGATGAACTTACAGTAGAAACCTTCTACCACTTCAGAACCTCTAAACTCTTCAATATATGAATGCCACCCTTTTGCACAAATCCTAGTATGTGACTAACCAATGATGCACGGCTCTAAGTACATGATTAACTCTAGCAACTTGAAGATGTTGTTGGCTACAAAGTTCTTCACTTCATCAACAATGAAGATCAAGAAGCACTTGGTTACAAAACCATAAGGCGCAAAGACACAGTAGCTTCTTTTAGAGAGAATAAGGCACTCGGTCACTTTTGCATATGTTCTCCTTGTATTCTCTTATGTGAAGGCCTTTAAAATAAGCCTTATATATGTCTAGGGTTTTGAGAAAAGAAACCCTACACATACACATCAGCTTGGCCCAAAAATCAAATCTGGAAATTCTAATTTTGTAGATCTCAATAGACATGGCAAAACGGGTCAGAATTTTTTGACCCGACCCGACCCGACCCGAAAAAAGTCGACCCGAACTCGATTTTTTTGACCCGAAGCAAAAACGGGTTGACCCGTGACCCGACTCGTGTTTTTACGGGTCAACCCGATCCGACCCGCGATCCGACCCGAACCCGAAACATTTTTTTAAAACTTTTTTTTTTAGTAAAAATAAAAATAGTAAAATTAAGACAATATTGGTTTAATTTTTTATTGTGAGTTTTAAAGAAACAATTGATACATTTACATAACTGTATGCAAATAATTGAAAGATAAATGGGTGAGCATTCTGTAATGAGTAAAGATTTTTAGATATCAAATAAATTTAAAGATAATTTGATTACAATAAAGTTAAAACATAGATTTAAAATTGTAGACGTGTGAAAAACATTCACAAGTGTGAACATAATGAAGCCAAAGTATCAAATTAACATAAATTATGAATGCTTTGACCTATTTTTTAACAATTTATGTCCAAAATAAATGACTTTTTAATATAAATTATGATATTTCCTAAAGTGTGTGTTACTTAACAATTATATGATATTCATAAAAGAAACCATGAATAAATAAGTAAGCAATCAAACTTTAATGTATATTTCAAATTGAAATAGAGTGTCAACCACAATTGATAATAGATTATAAAATTAATTTTCAAGATTGTAAATTTCTTATATGTTTTTATTCTTTATCAAATGAGTTATCCAATAAGTCATTTGTAATTTTGTTTTATATTTTGGAATGTTGGTATTGTGTAGAAATAAAACTTGTGTATTTGTTTTACTTGTCTTTGTGTTATTATGTTTTAGATAGCAATGTTAAGATTTGTATAATTTTAAAATTATTGAATAAGTATTAATAAGTTTAACTGAGTTCATTCTTGATATAAGTGGTGAATTCAAAATAATGTATTTTACATCAAGTAATTTGTTGCATAACTTTCGAAATGACAAATACATATTGTTTTCTTTATAAAAATAAAAAACAAAAAAGAAAAAAAAATTCATGTGAAAAATATGGGTCAACCCAACCCAACCCGACCCGACCCGTAACCCGATTGACCCGAACCCATTTTTAACCCGCTAAAAATGACCCGTTTTTGACCCGTGACCCGTTTGACCCGTAACCGATTAACCCGACCCGAACCCGACCCGACCCGCCCGTTTTGCCATGTCTAGATCTCAATAGATATTTCTGTTGAGCTACTATTGAGAATCTATTGAGAATCTCTCCTGCTTCTGTCAAGATTCATCATTAAACCTCAACAAATATATTTGTCGAGCTTCTGTCGAGCTTTTGTCCAACTTTAATTAACAGCTTTTCTTCACTTATTTCTTAATCCAATCTTTTTGGCTTTAATACTTGGCTTGAACAACATGTTTCATGAAGTATTAAACACATCCTAGATCTACCCAATTACAAGTAAAGTTCGTTTTGTCAAAGAATTAGTCAATTTACAATAACATATGTTCTAACAAGTTTCACATATGTCCTAACAGTTGTGTGCCTAATTAATCGGCAATGAATTGCTATATTTATGCTTAACGGCTAGTGTGTTACAAAATCTTTGTCTAAAGTTCACATCTCACTCTGTGACTGTTGCTCCGTTCGTTACACTTTGTCATCAATGAGCGTAAAAAATGCGTAACGTCTTCTCTTGGTTAATGACGATCTCAGACTAATGACGATCATAAATTTCTGACTCATCAGTTGCCCTTTTGTTTGAATTTTCGTCCGTTAGACGAGATGAAAACATAGCCATCTGATACTTCATATTCTGTGTACAGCGGATTTATGATGAGTTGATGTTTGATTTGTTAAGTGCCACGTTTATGGTCAAATTGTGTTTGAAGTGCAAACTTTTCTTGGTTTTCTGGTGCACGTTTTAGCCATTTATCTCGCATTTTTCCCTTTTGTTTCCTTTGCTTCGTAATCTTTCCTTGTTCAGTTGGCATTTTAGGGTTTTTCTCTTCTTCAAGCTTTCTTTGTCAGTTCTATGTTTCCTGTAAGTTCTTCGTGCTCGTCTCTCTTTTTCTAGTCTTCCATGGTAGATTACTCTTTTGTTAGGGCCGATTATCCCTCAGTATCCTTTCTTTTTGCTTGCTTAGGTTGTTTGCTTGAGATTGTGGAGGGAGAGCATTTCAAGGGCTTTAGTCTCTTCGTGGGGGAGGATTGTCCATATAGGTTCATCCTTTCTTCTTTACTTCCTTTGGTTTCTCGTTCAGCTAGAGTGGCTAGGTTTCTGAAAATGTCTAGGGAGGTTAGGTCTAGTGAGTTGGAAACGGGTTTATCTTCATTTGATGATTGCGAGGTTCCCGAGGTTACTTCCCCTTCTACTCCCTATAAAGCTTGGAATATCCAATGTGCCCTCTTAGAGAGAGATGAGAAGCGAATCAGGGATAGGTTTCAATTTCCTGATTCGGTAAGAATTAGGATTCTGAGTGACAAGCATAGGGCCTTGTAGACACCCGATTTCACACTCATGATTTAATCAAGGAGAATGGCTAGAATGATCATTCATGTACCTCGAAAATCATGATTGCATTACATGCATCAATTTTTTCTTGCATTACATGCATTAACCCATTCATTACATATCATAAAAATGACCTTGAGATTCTAACGGTCGCAACGATGTGTCTGGTTTCCAAATCAAACCATCCGATCGAAAGATATCGCATGATCAAGTTTGCACGGTCAACATGCCTTGTGTCTAGGTAGAGTCGACCACACACAATCAAATTAAATTAATTCTGATTGGTTAAACAATTAAAATTAATTAAATAATTTTGTCATTGGTTGATAATTAGTGTTTAAAATAGGATTGCATTCATAGGAATAAAAGGAATGATTAGATAACAATAAAATTGTGGATAATCTGAACTTTATCAAGATTTATTTTAGCGTATTTATCTACAAGATAATTATTCCTGAAAAAGCCTGAATTTTCCAGAAAAGAGATAAAAAAAATCATAGACTAAGAATGAAAGCACGTCTAGGTACAAGGATCGGATAAAAAAAAAAACCCTAAAAAGAGAGTCTAACACCCGAACACGGAAGAATGTTTAGCATCCAAGAGCACCATTCGGCACTTTTGGAGTGTCGAACGGCACTTTAAAAGGGCCAAATGGCCCCCTTTTGGGCTTTGGCCCAACTCCATTCGGGTGACGATAAGGCACACTCTTTTCGACCTTTTTGCAAAAGGATGCGTCCAGATTTGTATTTTAATCGTCCGTGCCTATTTTTTTAGAGTTTTCCCACCTTTATAAATAGAGACTGGATCTCGTAATTCAAGAGACTTTTGGACACTTTGAGAGGCACACACTTTTAGGCTCTCAAATTGCTCATATTTGAAGATCCCCTCTCTGATATTTGCTATTGAAATTAGGGTTTTTAGGTTTCAAAGATAATTGAATAGATTTCTTTGAACCCTAAAATATTCTCTCAAGAACAAGAAGTGCTCCATGCAAGAGGTTGATTTCAATCACCCATTCTTTTCCTTTATGTTTTTCTCTTATGATGATGCATTTTTTTTTATCCATAACATGATTTATTAACTGTTGAATTTCTTATATATAATTGTTACAATATTTTTCTTAATTTCAATTATCTACATATAACCAATTCTTTTTCTTAAAATCAAAAACAGATCTGCATCTTCTAGATCTGCATCTTTCTTAGATGTAGATCTAAATTTTTCTTAATCAAAAAACGGATCTGCATCTTCATTAGATCTAAATTTTTCTCCAGTCAAAAACTAATTTACATCTTTCTTAAGATACAAATGTGAATTTTTTAAATATATGCAGATTTTGAAACAAAGAAAAAGATTATGCATGATTGTGTTATGGTTGTCTGTTTTATTTAATTCATGTAACATAAATTTACGTTATGAGTGAAATTCTCTTCCAAAAAAAATCTTTTCCATATTTTTTTGAACATATAAAAAAACAGATCTGATTTTTCTGTTATTAAAAACCTTTTTTTTATTATCACAAAACGGTTTTGATCTTTTACAAAGTTAAAACCATTTTTTTTTATTCTTAAAAACAGATCTCATTTTTTATTTTTTTACAAACCAAAATCAATTTTTTTTAATCACCAAAACATATCTGAATTTTCTCTCCAAAAACCATTTTTTACATATACAAAAAACAGATTTGAATTGTTTATATAAACCAAACTCAATTTTTTTTATCACTAAAACAGATCTGAATTTTTTTTTTTTTAACAAAGATGAGAATGAATTCATAAATAAATTTATGTGATTTAATTTTTGTTTCACATGTTCAACATATCATTCATGACATGCATAAAAGTGGTAGATAGGTCACAAGAGTCTAGTAGATCAGACTCTGTCTAGGCGGAATGGGGGCTTAACACCTTCCTATTTCGTAACCTAGCCTCCCAATTTAGGTCTTTGGATAAGTTGACCTAACCCTTGTCTTTTCTTTTATTTTGGGTAGAATGTAACTAGGACAAAAAGCCATGTATTTTTTGTAGATTGAAACTAGGACCCAAATCTATGCAATTTTCAATTATTTAATTTTTTATTCAATCAATGAAAGGATGCTATTCAATAATGTTGTATTTATTTTTTCTTATTTTTTGTATAAAAAATAAATGGCGACTCAACACCACTTACCCAAAAAGAGAGGTGCCCTAAAAAGCACTAAAAAATTTCTTCTTTTTTTAGAGGCAATTTCTCGGTCTCTTACAGGCCTGTCACTCATATGCCGATGAAGTCTGTTTCTACGAAGCAGATTTTGCTAGTGGTCTTAGTCTTCCTGTTCATCCCTTTGTTAGGGAACTTTTCGCGTATCCGCACCTTGCCCCAGCACAATTAGTGCCTAATTCTTGGCGGATCATCAATTCTTGTATGGTAGTGTGGATCTCTACCAATGACAAGAACATCATCGAGAAAGTCGAATCTCTTCACTTTTATTGTTTGAGAAAGTCAACCCTGGCTACTATG
Organism: Lithocarpus polystachyus; assembly: GCA_033629205.1. Lineage (NCBI taxonomy): Eukaryota > Viridiplantae > Streptophyta > Magnoliopsida > Fagales > Fagaceae > Lithocarpus > Lithocarpus polystachyus. Next base: position 36,076,985 of record CM066172.1, on the reverse strand, counting down.
AATTCAAGTTGTGGGATAGGGCTTCTAGGTTAATAATTGACTCTCCGTTGTCCTTTCGAAATTGGAAACCAAACTTCTTCTTTATTTTGGGCAGTGGTTAGGAGCTTGTCCCTAGTGAGGGCCAAGACGAAGCCCCCAAGTTTTTTCGTAGTTGGGGAACTCCTGTGTTTGGTGCGTCATTCTTGTCTGTTCTTTCTGTTATTTGTTTATTCTTTGTGAGTGACAATGATATGTGATATACTTGCTTTTTGTAGTTCCTCAACGCCCTCGTCTAAAGAAGAGATACACATTCGTATTAGGAAGGTGAAAGAATACTTGGAGACCGTCAAAGATTTTGACGAGCTTATTTCTACCTAATCGCTATTCCTTCATTTCTAAGTCCAAAACCATTTAGTAAGATTCAAAAAAACCTCGAAGTTGTGAAAAAGAGTGAGTGTTCCTTCTTCTCTCTTTTTTTTTTTTTTTTTTTTTTTTTATATGGTTTCTCCTTCCTTTCAGGAATGATGACCAGATTCAATAAACAAAAGCTAGTTGAAGCTCAGGAGAAGAAGCAAAAGGTGGCCTCGTTAGTGGCCTCCTGTCGAGGAGAAGAAGCAAAGACGACCCCATAGTGACTCCTCCCTCTGCCCATTCACCTGCTAAGTGTCCTACCTCCCCTACCTTGTCTCTAGAGGCGATTGCTTCTGCGGAGGAGGAAACCAAGAAGAAGAAGAAGAAGAAGAAGGTTACTGGCAAGTCTTTTCTCCCAACTTTCTAGGATGATGCCGATGCTTGTGCCCTGAAGGCTCACGAGGCACTCTCTATGGATGACCTAAGTCCTTTGATGGAAAAGTCGTCCAGTGAAGTGATGTCGTCTCATATCCAAAAGCTTTTGCACGTATATTTTGATAATGTAGGTTGCTTTCTCTCTTTTCTTTTTTTCTTTTTTTTTTTTCTTTTTTGCTTTTGCTAAGAGAGGTTTTTATTATTATTTATATGTAGGCTTTGGGGGAGTCCTTGTTCATCTCTGGGAAGCTTTTGGATTTGGAGAAGAAGGTGGCCACGGCTAAGCTTATGATCAAATCCCTCTCTGCTGAGAATGAGACGCTCAGGAACAAGGTTGCCAATCTTACTGTCGAAGTTGAGAATAAAAAAGAATGTGTGGCAGCTTGGGACAAGAGTCTTCAAGTGGAGAAGGACTTTTGCAAGTTAATGGACAAAAAGATAGGTGATCTGTAGTTCAAGTTGCAAAAAGCTGGGGCTACGACGATGCAGGAGTTCAAGGACTTTGACTCTTACTTAGACGAACTATGTGAGTACTACGTGGAGGGCTTTAAGCTCTTTAGAAAATGGATGGTGAAGCATCACCCAGGTTTGGACCTTTCTTGCCTTGTCATAGGTGAAGTTGAGAAGGAACTATTTGTTGATCATCCTTTCGAGGCTACAGCTAAGAATGTGATGGAAGAGGCCACGACCATAGCCAAGGTGATAGAAGAGGCCGCAACCATAACTCCTGTAGATCCAGCTCCTAATGAACAGTGATTTATTTTCTTCCTTCTATATATATTTTTTGTAAGATGAAAAAAATGTCTTTTATGGGCTCGTTGTTTTGAGAAATTCTTCTGAATAATTTCTTTGGGCTCGTGTGTTTTGGGCATGCATTTTCTTTCTGACAATGACAACTCCTTTTATGACCTGCTGACATGAAATTTTTTTTTTTTTAATTTTTAGAAGTAAATCTTTGTTGTGTTTAGATGACGAAGGTTTTTTGGATACCTTCATGCTTGAATAATGATGGTTACGTTTAAACAACCTTTCATTGAGCCATGTTTGAATGACAATGGTGATGACTTAGTTGTGTTTGAACAGTTGAACTATGACGATATTGGTTGTGTTTAAACAACTTTTTTTTTTATGTTTAGATGTGTTTGAACAGCTTTTTTATCAAGTCATGTTTGAATGACAATGTTAGTTGCGTTTGAACAACTTTTTATGTTTAGCTGTGTTTGACCAGCTTTTTTATTGAGTCATGTTTGAATAACGATGTTAGTTGTGTTTGAACAACTTTTTATGTTTAGCTGTATTTGAATAGCTTTTTATTGGGTCATGTTTGAATGACAATGTTGTGCTATACTCGTGACTTAAACTCATGCTATTGGTGCGTCTTTAGGTTAACTATTTTTTTTTTTTTTGTTTATTTATACTTGAATGACGATCATAATAGTTGTGTTTAAAAAACTTTTGATTTAGTCGACTTTGGTAGTTGTGTATTAACAACTTTGATGGCTATGACCCCGTCAGCTGTGTATGAACAACTTTTGATTAGAAATTTTAACGACGGCGATCCTTAGGACGTCTCCCAAAAATAACTCTTGAGTGTTGCACATGTTTTTGTTGATAAATAACTCATGGATAATTATTAATAAATACGCATGGATAATGCTTTCATGTATTATTGATCTATGAATGACGAAAGTAATAACTGTCATACAGACTGATATGAAGATTGGGCAACTTGAAATGTAAAAGATTCCTTACTGGTAGTACTTCTTCAAATGTTCTATGTTCCATGGTTGAGGCAGTTCCTAGCCATCTAAAGACTTTAGGTAGTAGGAGCCTTATCTGGAGAGACGAATTACTTCCTAGGGGCTTTCCCAGGCTGGTTCCATTTTTCGTTAGGGCAGGTCCTTTGTTTCCTGTGATATCTTCCTAAGGATGAGGCCTCCTATGTTGAACCTTCTTACCTTAACTTTTTAGTTGTAGTATCTTGCCATTGCTTCCATGTGTTTGGCCATTCGCTTCATGGCTTCGTCTCTGACTTCATCAATTAGATCTAAGTTGCAATTAAGCTCCTGCTAGTTCTTTTGACCTTCATAAGTTTTGACTCGAAGGCTCGTCAATCCCACTTCCACTAACATGACAGCCTCGGAGCCAAATGTCAGTCCAAATGGCGTTTCTCCTGTGGGAACTCTTGTGGTCATCCTATATGCCCAAAAGACATTTGGTAATTCTTCAGGCCTTGTCCCCTTTGCCGCCTCAAGTAGAGTTTTGATAATTTTGAGCAAGCTTCTATTCGCCACTTTTGTTTGATCGTTGGCCTGAGGGTGTCTTGGAGAAGAGTAGTGGTTCTTGACTCCTAAATCTTGGCAAACTTTTTGAAACCTAGGATTGTCTAACTACTTTCCATTGTCCGATATTATGACGCGTGGGGCTCCAAACTTGCAAATGATGTTCTTCCATACAAAGCTGGTGATTTTAGCCTCTATTATCATTGTTACTAGTTCTGCTTCTACCCATTTTGTAAAGTAATCGATAGCAACAATCAGAAATCTGAGTTGATTCTTCCCTAAAGGAAATGGACCCATAATGTCAATCCTCCATTAGGCGAAGGGCCATGGTAAGGATATGGGTGTCATCGTCTCTCCTGGTCTCGTCTGGACATTTGCAAGACGAGGTTGTGTGCGTCCTTCTGTAAGGTCGACCAGTAATATCCTACTCTGAGTACCTCTCCTGCCAAAGACCTTGCTCTAACATGACTTCCACGAATTCCCTCGTGTACCTCGCGGAGCACATAATCCGTTTCTTTTGAGTTGGCACATCTTAAGTATAGGAGTGAATAACCTCGTCAATAATGATGAAGCAAGCTGCTCTGATCCGTATCTTCCTTGCTTCCGTTTTATCTTCTGGGGGCCATCCTTCTTTCAAATAACAGATGATGGGAGTCATCCACTCATCTTATTCTTTTATCTTTAGAACCTGCTCACCTTTTGTACTTGGTTACCCCCTTATCTCTACACATAGTTCAGAGGTCGCATTGTAGTTGTCAAATGAGGCCAATCTTGCTAGGAAGTCAGCTTCTGCATTTTTGGCCCAAGGGATTTGCACAAAGTCTAGGCTGTCAAAGTGTTGCGAGAGTTGTTGGACGGTCTTAAGGTACTTCCGCATCCTTTTCTTCTTTGGCTTCATAATCTCTCTTCACCTATCCAATTATTAGCTGAGAATTAGCTTGGACAACTAGATTCTTTGCTCTGAGAGCTTTTGCTAGACTTAGTCCTGTTAGCAATGCTTCATACTCTACCTCATTATTCGTTTTTGAGAATTGCAGTCTAACTGCATACTTCAATATTTTTTTCTCTAGAGATATGAGCATTACTCCTGCCCCTTCTACTTTCTTCGTGGCAGACCCATCTGTTTGGACCATCCATGTTTCCATGGGGAGTTCTTCTTCCTTACAGGGGTAGGTGAATTCTGCGATGAATTCTACTAGTGCTTGGGCTTTGATTGCTACTCGAGGCCTATATTCGATGTTGAATTAGCCCAATTCAATTGCCTATTGAATGAATTGTCCTGCTGCATCTATCTTTGTTCATCGTCTTTCTTATTGGTTGGTCTGTCATTACGACGATGGAATGCGCTTGGAAGTAAGGATGGAGTTTCTTAGAAGCGACCAACAATGCGAAAGCTATCTTTTCCATCCTTGGGTAATTCGCCTCTACTCCCTGGAATGCCTGGTTGGTATAGTAGACTGGCTTCTGGACATTTTCTTTTTCTCTAATCATTGCCAAACTTACCACGGTGTTAGACACTGCTAAGTAGAGGTATAACTTTTCCCCTATCACCGAGGGACTTAGCAATGGTGGCTTCGTCAAGTATTATTTTAATTTTGCAAGGGCTTTTTCACACTCGTCAGTCCACTGAAAGGCCTTTTTCAAGACCTTGAAGAATGACATGCACTTGTCCATGGCCCTAAAGACGAATCTATTTAAAGTCGTAACCTTTCCTGTCAAGCTCTAAAACTCCTTCACCATTTTTGGTGATTTGACCTTGATTATTGCCTTTACTTTGTCTGGGTTTGCCTTTATGCCTCGTTAGGACACCATAAATCTCAATAATTTCCCTGAAGCAACATCAAAAACACACTTTTCAGGGTTTAGTTTCATATTATACTTACGTAGTTTGCTGAAGGTTTCTTTCAAATCGTCCAAGTAGTTGGCTTCATCCTTGCTTTTCACCAGCATATCGTTTACGTATACTTTGACATTCCTTCCAATTTGGTGAGAGAATATATGGTTCACCAATCTTTGGTATGTGGCTCCTGCGTTCTTCAATCCAATGAGCATAACTTTGTAGCAGCACAACCCTTAGCTGGTGACAAACGAGGACTTCTCTTGATCTTCTTCATCTATAAGGATCTGGTTGTATCCAAAAAATGCATACATGAAACTTAAGAGCTTGAGTCTAGCAGTTGAATCTACCAATTGATCAATCTTTAGCAAGGGGAAGCTATCCTTTAGGAGGCTTTGTTCAGGTCTGTGAAATCAACACAAATCCTCTATTTGCCATTGCTCTTTTTTACCATTACCATGTTTGCTAGTAAATATGGGTAGAAGACTTCCCTGATGAAACCAGCTTCTAGTAGCTTCTCTACTTCTTCAATTACTGCTTTGTTGCACTATGGTGCAAATATTCTCTGGTTCTACTGTACAGATTTGAATTCTGGGTTGACGTTAAGATGATGCTGTATGATATTCCTATTAACTCTAGGCATATCCTCATGTTTCCAAGCGAAATCATCATGGTTTGCCCTCTAGAAGGAAACCATCTTCTCTTTTTCTAGAGTTGGGAGTGCTGATCCTATCCTCAATACCATTGTCGAATCTTCAGGGACGATCTCAATTTCTTGTTGTGTTTCTAACAGTTCGGGGATGGGCTCTAGTTCATTGATCACCCATGTGTGGTTCTCTCCAGATACTAAGGCAGCTTGGTAGCACTCTCTTACTAGAACTCGATCTCCTCTAATTTTTCCTACCCCATGGGCTATTGGAAATTTCATCTTCAAGTAATATGTCAACGTCGCTGCTCTTAGCCTATTGAGTGCAGGTCTTCCCAAGATGATGTTGTATGTTGAAGGGCAGTCAACTATGAAGAAATCAATTTCCTTGATGACCTGTGCTAGGTAAGTGCCTGAAATTACGGTTAGAGTGACGATGCCCCTAGGGACGATCCTATCCCCAGTGAAGCTCACCAGAGGAGAGGTGAAAGGCTTGATCCTGTTCTTATCTAGTTTCACTTGCTGAAACGCAAGTAAGTAGATGATATCTACTAAGCTTCTATTGTCAATGAGCACACAGTGGATGTCAAATTCTTCTACTCTAAGCATGATTACCAGTGGATCATCATTGGGTTGCCTAATGCTGCGACCATCTCTCTCCGAGAAAACGAATTCTGGTTTGTCATTCCTTGGCAACTTCACTAGAGGCAGCCATGAATGGATACTATTTATTTTTCTCTCTGGGCTTTTTTCAGGGACTTTAGCATTCCACCTGCCATCAATCCTCCCGAGATCGTCTTTATCTCTCCTGCAAGAGGTTTGCTATCTCTTGCTTCTTGATTTCTGTCTTTATCGTCCTTCTGTTGGTATCTGTAGGGCTCCATTTTCTTGACATACTTCTGTAACTTCCCTTGCCGAATTAAAGTCTCCACCAGGTCTTTCAAATGTCTACACTCATCGATGTGATGCCCATGGTCCTGGTCAAATCTACAGACTTGTTCTTGTCTCTTCTTTCAACTAGAGTACTAATTGGCTTCAGCCATTGCAGGGAGGGATCATCCCTTACCTGCATCAAGACTTGCTCAATTGGCATTATTAGAGGAGTAAAGTTAGTGAACATTGGCTTCCTATCCGGAAGTTCCTTCTTCTTTCTTGTGGTCTGCCCAACACTTCGTGTTTCCTTCTTCTTATCATAATTGCTGCTTGTTTCTTCGTCTCTTTTCCTTTTTCCTTTCATTTCTTTTGCAAGCACTGCATCTTCTGTATTCATGAACTTCTGAGCTTTTCGAAGCAATTCCGCGACCGTTTTTGGTGGGCTTTTGGTGATTGAGAAGAAAAAATGCTCGGGTAGCAACCCTGCTTGGAAAGTTGTTAGGATGACTTGATCTTCAGCTTCGTCTACCTACAGTAGCTCCTTATTGAATCGGGTCATGTCCTATCTTAGTATTCTCCTTCAACCTGTTGAATGTTAAGAAGATGACCAATTGGCTTCTTCTGTCTTTGCCCCCCAATGAAATGACGAACAAAACCCTCGCTGAGTTGTTCAAAATTTGCAATAATTCTAGGTGTATCTTGCTAAACCATACTCCGGCTGCTCCTTTCATTGTCGTTGGGAATGCCCTGCACATCACCTCGTCTGGGGTCATATGCAATAACATCAATGTCTTGAATGATTCAATGTGATCTAAGGGGTACTTGGAACCGTCATATGATTCCAACTATGGGAGACGGAATTTCGATGGGAGGGGACGGTCCAGTACTTTAGTGGTGAATGGTGAGTCCGTCCTTCAGATCATCCATCTCCTTCCTCATGTTATGAAGCTCATTTTCCATCCTGGAGGAATCTTCTCTTGAGGTCTTGTCCCGGCTGTTGGCTTAGGAGTTTGACTCTTCTTCATTTTGGTTTTCACCTGTTTGCTGACATTTTGCGTTTTGGATTCCATTGTCTTTCGCAGCTTTTCATTCTGGCGAGTCAGCTCTTCCACATTAGCAAGGAGGGCCTAGATTTGTTGCTGTTGCACAACTTCTGGCTGTTGTGTAATTTCTGGTTCAATCTCGTACTTCGAGAAACTCTTTTGTCACTGGGAAAGATGGCTTGAATGATTAGTGATTCCCACAAACGGCGCCAAACTGATGATGCAAAAAAATCAGCATTTGACCTCCTCGTCGTAACAGATGGAGGAAGCTGTGATTGGGGTGGTCTCTGTTGGAGGAAAACCTGCAAAACGAACTAGGTGGAAGAGTAACACGCCGGTGTGGCGTTAGCTAAACCGCCGCCGATGCTTAAGTCAGTAAGGGAGAAAGATTTTTGAGAGAATTGGCTGGAGAGTGATTTTTGTAGAGTATATTGTGTGTACTTTTAACTCCTGTTGCCTTCTCTTCTATAGTTGCGTGCCTAATTAATGAGCAATGAATTGCTGTATTTATGCTTAACGGCTAGTGTGTTGCAAAATCTTTGTCTGAAGTTCACAGCTCACTCTGTGACCGTTGCTCCGTCTGTTACACTTCGTCATCAATGAGCGTAATAAATGCGTAACATCTTCTCTTGGTTAATGACGATCTTAGACTAATGACGATCATAAATTTCTAAGTCATCAATAGATATACAAAGTATTGAAAGTATGTTATTGGATAAGACTTATGCATCTTCTTGTTGGGTCACATTGTAAGTGGGGTTCCAATTTCTTTTATGTGGATGAAAATCATATAGGAGTTGGGTTTGCAAGGTGCTTGTGCAAGTGGACGTCGTTGAGTCTGAGTTTTACCAAACTATCAATAGATATATAATATATTGTAACTAGGAAATACATAGCCTTCAAATTTTGTTTCTCTCCTTAAATTGTGTATCTAAGATCAAGGTCGTGTATATTATTTTTATAGACAATTGATGTTTTCTTTATTCATTACTTTTCCATAAAAATGTATCTTTTTAGAGACTTTCTTAGTTTTTTGTAATTAATTAAGTGGTGATCCTATTATAAACCCCTTGGATAAAAGGTGTCAATTATCAACAATTGAATCTCGAATCTCGAATTTGAGATTCACAACAAAGGCATATCTTCCTTTATCCCTTCCCTCCTGTGACGTTTCATGGTTCTCGCTCACACCTGGACATGGAAGTAGTTACTACAGAAATGCATAGAAAGATGTGCCAATTTCAAGGTTACAACTTAATAACAATTGCTTTGCCGATGATTTTGGTGGCTTTCTTGAAAATTGATGTTTAATATGAAGAAATGGTGCAAATAGTATATGAAAATTTTAGTAATGGTCTACGAGACATTGCTACCGAGAGTAGTGAGTTGTTTATCACTGTTGCTTCTACCTCAAGCAACAGATTCTTGACTTGCTCGAATTTAAAGAGGGCAAGTTTCTGGTTAGATATTTGAGAATGCCACTCATATTTAGAAAGCTCTCCAAAAAAAAAGATGGTAACTAGATTTGGCACCTTGTCAGATCAAAGCAAGTTGAGCATGGTAGAGATTGGGAAGCAAGTTGAGCTTGGTAGAGATTGGGAGAAAAGCCAAGTTGATATGGACCCTGGGAAGTTTTGGGCAGTACTCTCATGTGTTGGAGCTTACAATAGCATTAAAACTAAACTTCTCATAGTAAGGTGTAGATGTAACTACTCGATGAATGTGCTAACCACATTTGTGCTTATTACCCAAAATGATTAGTCAAGTTATGATTGGACTTCCCGTAATCACTTATAAATCCAAGATCTATCTAATAAACACCTAATTTGAGGCTCAACATACATCGTACAACGCATACTCAAACAATCCAAACCATTCAGGTCTCACATTAGAATTATTATAGTCCTTAAAAACAATTTCCAAACATGATGGGACATTGCTAAGGAAATTCAATGTCTTCTTTGTAGATTGATGACAGAGAGCATAAATCACTTGTACTTTGAGTGTTCTTTTTTTTTTTTTTTTTTTTTGGGGAAAAGTATTTGGAAGACATTGATATCCTAGTGTCTAATAAAAAAAAATCCTAAAATATCATTGGGAAGATATTGTGTCCTGGGATGAATCTTAGTTGAAGGGCATAGTTTGAAATTCCTTTTATGTAGGCTTTAATTGTGATCTACAACTTACCATATATGGAAGCAAAGGAATGCAGTTCTTTTATTAGTGGAGGATTAATTCTGATGAGGACATAATGAGGATAATTAGATGCGAGACAAAAATTAGAATAGGATGCAGTAGACAATTTTATACCTCTAAAGGAATGGGCTCTTTATTGCCTTTGGGCTCTTTCCCTATAAATTGTAATGCAGATGCTTATTTATAGGGAAAGAACAAAATTGTGATGTACCGAATATCTTTTATTTTGACATAAACTTCATGCACCAACCTAGATAAATGAGTTTTGTTATTACCACAATCAGACTCATAAGTTTTGCCACAATCTTCTTATATGGCAGAATATGATTGACTGTTTATTATTTTTATATGAACCTATCACA